>PVIA01003741.1:0-159031 GCA_004024845.1 Tonatia bakeri
CCCTTCCCTGTGGTCTGGTTAGGCCAACTAATGCCACATGTCCTTCTACAGATCAGTAAGAACCAGCAGGGGGATGGCTTAAACTAATGCTTCCCTACTGATTGTGGGATCATACCTGAATAAAACCACAATCATTAGGACACAGGAATGGGTTTCTTGTGTGTCACCGTCAGTGTCACCTACAACCAGATAGAGTGTGCTGGGGTTACTGGACTCCAGAATTATGAGGTATGAGGAAAATCTTTTTTAAAGACAAAATGAAAGAAAACTGCTCGGGTAGAATAAGACCCTTTCCAAAATCCTGCAGAAATGCCTCAGGTGGTGAGAGCCACTTTACCCAATTTTACTGTTTTCCAGATGGCCTGTGTTCATTTACTGCAGTGGGGATACAAGGACCTGTCCTCTTGACTACTGGAAAGGGTCTTCCCGGCTTCAGGGCCCCTGTAGGGTGGCCTGAGGCATTCATGCTCAACTTCTCCCTCTGCCCCATTGTGTGCCTGCTTGTCCCCACAGCTCTTGATTGCAAGAGCATTCCCTGACTTCCTCTTGTACTCTAATCTCTTTGCTTCCTGGGGAACCCAGCCTGTGGTAATTACCAATTTGAGAAGATGGTAGAATAGAAACAAATAATGTTTTGGTCTTTAAAAATGAAGTGGTGTTGAATATCCTAGTTTTGAAATTTTATTCTTTGGGTTTGCTGGTAATAGGAAGGGCAGAAAGGCATAGTTAAGAATGTTGACAATAGGAACTATTAAAGTTTTGAGGCTGATTATATATCTAATGGAGAAACTACTCCCCCACCCTCTACAGTCTGGAGGTTTTATAAAAAACAAGAAAACCTATGGGGAGATAGCCTCACACTGGTGTCCAGAACTGACTTGAAAGCAATGAAGTCGAGTTTAGAGAGAGAAAATAAAATTGAAAAGGACTCAAAAGAAATATACCAGAAGGCTAACAGTAATTGCTTATGAGTCATAGATCATCTATGGGTGAGCTCTTTCTACTTTTCTTGTTTCTTGAATATATTTTATTAAGAAAACAAGAGAGTGATTTCCTTGTTTTTATGAAACTCAGAAAGAGCAAGGTTAATGTTTGTATAGTATTTACTATTTCTTTAAAAATATTTTAGTAAGCATAGAAAATTCTATTCTAATATTAATATTGCTACATATTTCTTTTACAACTGAGTCCGCTGTTCATTATCAAGAATAAACTGCCCCAATTAAATGACATATAAGCAAGTAACTCTGAGAATATTTATTAAATGAATGAATTACATGAAGGACATTGTTGAATAAAGGTAAAATTTTTTACTTGTAGTAAACAAGTAAAAAATGGGTAATGTTTATATTCAATATCATTTTTTGGAAGACCTGCCCCTTTAAGATTACATCATGGAGTATGAAGCACTGGTGAGGTTGATGTCACCAGAAATTTTCACTGTGCTGATTTCCTTGAGGTTCGTCATCCGATGATTGTACTGCAACAAGTGAGCATCATTGACTGCCACCTTGAAGTGGTCAGATTCCACCAGCACTTGTATCTGAAATGGCACACACAGAAAACTGTAAGAAATGCCCACTAATTTCAAAACCAGCTGTCCTGTGATCAGGGTGTCCACATTTCATCTTTGTGATCATTTGTAGAGCTGATTAAAGTCCAGGAAAAGTAACTTTACAGCAAAACAAACAAACAAAAAACCCCCCAAACCTCCAGATTATTCAAAGATTTAAACAAAAGCAAAATGACAAAATTTTTAGGTTACATAGTTGAAGCAACAAAGGAAAAAATGATATCTACATAAATATATGTGTCTACATAAATAATGTGTCTACATGAAAAGTTTTTATATGGCCTAAACTGCCTAAAAGTAAATGTAGAAATAATCACTAAAGTCCTAATACAGCAGCAAATATTATGAAGATGGGTAATAACCAGTTTTGGCAAGAGTAAGGAGAACACAGTCTTCCAATAGTTAGTGGAGCTGGTAATACCTACATGCTTTTGGAAGTAGCACTTTGGCAATATCTAAGTTTTAAACTGCATAATTTTTAAAATTCTTCTAGAAAGCAAAGATTTATAAGAATAGTTCAGTATGTCAGTATTTAGTAAAATACTAAAATTTTAGTATTTAGTAATTATACATAAATAAAACATTTCCAGGTTTTATTTGTAGTATTTCCAAACTTTCACCAACAGGGTACTGGTTGAATTATCACGTGTAAACCATGAAATAACAATGTTCTGATACTAAAAGGCACACCAAACATGGATTGTGTTTCCTATTTGTCTCTGCCCTTGAGATTCTAGTTCAGCTGTTTTATTGCCCATTTCACAGTCAATCCTAATGCAGCTCTGTCAACCAAATAAATGCTGGGGAAGCAGTGCTTAAAAATAAAAAGTTCACTGTATATCATAAAACATACTGGAAAGATATCAAGTTGCAAACCTTCAGAAGGTAAAAGATGGAGTACTTTTCAGTTAATTTGAAAATCTATACATTACTTTTCATAATCATGTATTTTAGAATTAAAAATTTTTAACTCCTGTACACCTGAAACTAATACAATATTAAATGTCAACTGTAATTTCTTTTTAATTTTTTTCTTCATTTAAAAAAATTTTTGTTTTTATTGCTAGGCCACTATATCATTTTTAAAGAACTAAGTCTCAATCCAAATGAGGCTTTCTGCCTTTTTATTTAAGACGCTATTTTTCTCATTTCCAGAAAAGCCTAAACTCAGGACAGTACCAGGATGGAGTCAGGGAGCATGCCACTCCTGGCCACGTTCCAGCCTGCTGATCCTGGTCCTCTGGGATGGAGAGGAGCTGATTAGGTGTCGCAGGACAGCTGAGAAAAATCTGATTTCAGTGCCCTAGCTGGGTAGTTCAGTTTTTTAGAACATCGTACTGATACACCAGGGTTGCAGGTTCATATAAGAAGCAACTGATGAATGCATAAATAAGTGTAACAACAAATCGATGTTTCTCTCTCTCTCCTGTCTTCCTCTCTCTCTAAAATCAATTTAAAAAGAAAATTCATCTCAAGTGGATTTCAGTTTTAGAGTGATTTCCCCATGAGCAATAGGCATTATCAATATAGAATAATAGATGAACTTACTTTGAATTGTTTACCACTTTCAAATGGGAAAACGGACTGTCTTTCTTCCCGTCCCCAGTTACTATTCAGCTTTGAATTGCAAACAATGACTCTCTTGTTGTCCTCATTGAAGCGTGGGTTAAAGTGGAAGGCGACATCACTCCCTCTCATGAAATCTAAAGCAAGTCTGTTTAAACCGTAGACCAGAGTTAGTAAAATGATTCAAGTTGTGTATTTGTATCAAGTAAAGAACATAGGATGTTCTAAAAGAGCGAATCATTTTATAAAATACGGGAATTTTCTAAACAGAAAACAAACCAGAGAATGGGTTCAAATTATACACTCGGCCAAGTGTTGCATGTACTACTGAGCATCTAAAAGTCAGTGAGAATTCTGTGCTCGAATTGTTTTTGCCTCGCTGTCTTTAGCTACATCATTCTCTCCAGCTGTATTTCCTTCTCTCTTTACCCCCACTACTCATGAAAGCCCTTCAAGGTTTTCTTGTATAGGTCTTCATAATTTAATTTTTGTTGTTTATGCTATTACAGTTGTTTCCTCTGTTTTCCCCTTTCCCCACCTCCACCCAGCCCCAGCCTCACCCCTCCCTCAGTCCATTGATACGGTTGTCTGTTATCGTTGTCAAAGGGCAAAAATGTCCTTTGACTAGTCCTGTCACCACTTTCCATCCAGTCTCCACCCTCCCCTCGGGAGGCTGTTAATATGTTCTGTGTATCTGTGCTTCTGTTTCTGTTTTCCTTATACAGGTTTGAGGCCACTTTGAGGGCATGCAATTCTTGTATTGCATATAACGATAGTTGCCTCCTTCCTGCCCTGCCAGGTTGCTTTTATTATCTACTGATGGCAAGCCAGTCACATAAACAAGAAATCAAATCCCAGCTCCCTCCTGTTAACCAAGAACCTACTCCAAAAAGAGGAAGAATGAGATTGCACAGTTAAGTTCGGCATCTCATCACTAAGTTCTAAAATCATGACAGCCAATGTGTTGAACTTTCCATGTGTGAAGTGGAACTTTTTGACCCCATTCCTTCTCGGATGCTAGTGCAAACACGAATCCTCTGACTATTAAACTGCTGACCCTACCCTTCAGTTTCTCAGAGTGTGCTCCGTAGAGCACTCATATCAGATTCGGCTGGTGCTTTTGATTTAAAGCAAAAGCTGCACTCCTGACCTACTAACAATAATTCCCTGGGAGCTTGGATTCACCTGGTAACCAACCCATCCACAAATGTATTTGCAGGGAGGGACCAAAACAGTCAAATGGCAATCGAAATGGTATTTGACTAAATATCCAATGGCTTTATTTCCTCTTCAGGGAAAAGAAAGGTATTGTCATTTGTCCCACCTTAAGCATTCTTTTTTTTTCCAATTCCTTACATAGAATTTGCAGGACCAAGCAACAATCTTTTCAGTTTACCAGCACCTTAACCATTTCAACCTAAATTAGTTTTGATCTGTCACAGTCTCAGTCTACATCTCTAGTGTAAATGGAGCTGAAGTTTGCAGTTCAATAACCCTAAATAAAGGCAAAGATACCAGTGTGGTTCTGAGCAATAGGAGCTTTTGGAAGGGGGCAGATATTAACAAACTGCGTGCTGCACGCACAGAATAAGGTGTGCTGGGCTCTATGTTGTGTTGGGAGGAAAGATGGGTAAGAACATAGGCAGGGAATATATATGTTTTGCAAATTGCAATGAGATAAGCATTACTGTACAAGGAACTACTGTTTAGAGAAGCTATATAAACTCTATGGAAAGAAGGGTTGTTTCAGGGTAATGACTAGGGAGTAGACCCACAGCAGGCTGTCTAGAGCTCAGAGTGAATGGGCTATTTGAATGTAAAATGATCTGATCAGGCCAGTCTGTCTCCAGGTAATGGAGGAGGTGGCTCCTGTTGATTCATCTGGAGCAAGGTGACAGACATTCACAGAGGCTGTTTGTCTTTTATATACTGCCTATAAGACCCAGAGACACTAATTAATGGCTGCAGGACCTTTGGTGGCACCACTAACCTCAGGGACAGGCATACTGGATGGCCTCAGGATATCCTCAGCCTGTTTGTATGACACATAAGTATTATATAACCTGTGGTGACAACCAGAGCCTGGTGTCCCAGGCCAGCCAGAAACAGCACGGATCTTCCTATAGTAGCTCAAAGTCTTGCTCCATCCCAGCTAACCTCAATCAAACCAGTTCCCCTGGCAAAGGCTAACTTATTTTGACAAAGTATTCAACTTGTACAATCTTTTCAAGCCTTGCAAGTAAATAGTGACCACTAAGAAGACCGGGGTTCCCCATTCTGCCACTTATCATCTGTAGACCAGGCCAACGGGAATCTAACTCTGCTGCACCCAGTGTGAAGATGGCCAACAGCGGCCCAGCCCAAGAGCTCTGAGACTGCACTGTGACCGCACAACTGCAGGGAGACTTACTTGTCTGAGGACACAGAGGAATTACGTTCAGGCTCTCAGACCAACTCACCACTATGCCCAGTGGTGTCTTTAGGTTTCCAACCCTCATTTCTGATGGACATCTAAACTAAAGTGCACACTTGGGTTTTTAGACACTATATAGTTCAGGGGTGGACGGATGGCCAAACATGCCATTACAAAGACTCTACTTTCCTTTAAAGCTCACAAGGTTTTCTCTGCCAGGAAGAACGAGCAGAATGGGATTCTCTTCTTCTTGGTCCTCACAATGTAGAGAACTCTGTTTTCTTAGGTTCTGGGAGAAAAACCAGATTGGGCAGGGGAAACCTTGTTCCCTTGGTGGGAACACATATTGATTGATGGGATAATCCCACACTATGGGAAAGCCAAGACACTAAATGTGTGTAGTTTTAAAGGTTCTATTAAACTTTAAGAGAGATCAGCCTTTATTCAAAAGCCAATAAGCAAACATGTTCGACTTCCCCATTTTGCTCTGTACCTGTTTGCATTGGGATTCACTGTGCCCAGGATTGTTATCAGCATGCGAGGCATGACTCCTCCAGGGAAAGCCAGGTTATAAGGCACAGTCTGAGGATGAAAAAACATATGTGTATCAATAGTCGTGTTTTCTTGGAGAAAGAAAGAAAAGTATGTTAATGAAGTTCAGTCGCTATTAATATGTGTGAATAACATGTAACTCTCATTTAAGCCATCTGTCCGGATTCCCAGGCCACCGTGCCCAGGGCCCGAAGAGATAAGGTTCCTTACACGTAAAACTAAAAATCAAGAATAAAGCTATCAGTTAATTGGTGCCGAAGACAGAACCCAGTCCTTTTTGGAGCATTGTAGCTTTTATTACTAGGGCCATCCCAGTCTATAATTCATTCACTTAAACTATATTTTGAAAGGGCTTAAGCTAGACCTTACAATCAACATTGACATTTTTGTGTCACTCTTACGACCCTTGTCACATAACGTACTTCATCATGTCACATTCTTGGGCTTCTGGGTTCTCGTGTGTTCTACTCACAGCACCAGCAGAGTACTCAGTATGCAGCAGATACTCAATATTTGTGAAATGAACACCTTCCAGTTAATACATTTCCTAGTTCATTCCTCAAATACTCACGTTCGAGGTACTATAAATATTCTCAAAGCTCCATCACTGGCGTCTTCTCTTTTCCCCTCTCTAATTCCCACCTTGGATTCAACTATCATCAAAGTCTTTTTTCTCTAGCCCTGATCTGTACTAGTCCCATTCTTCCTCCTTCCAGATTTGCTCAATGCTACAAATTCAACAAATATGAACTGGAACTGTTTCTCCTGCCCCCTCCCCTATCCGTCTCCTTCCTGAGTTCCCTGTTTGGCTGACCCTTGGCTGGTGTCCTGGTTTGTCCTGTCTTGAAAAGCCAGTTATCTCTGACTCCTAAGACTTAACCAGCAGAGTCTGGGGCTCTTCCTCTGCAATCTCTCTCCCACGTGCCTCCATGTCCCCCTCCACCTGCAGTGGACTAACCGTCTGTGGACAAGGCTCTGTCCAATGCCACTAGCCACACCCTCAACACTTCCTCTAAGCCGACTTAAAAGCAGGTCAGATACTACTGTGCCACGTTCTACGTGGTCCTGAATGGGTCTGATCCCAAGCTGCTACTGAACTCCTTCCTCAGAGCTGCTTATTTCCAAGCCGGACCAGGAAGTCCAGAAGGGAAGGGCCTGTGTCTAAGATGCGTCTGAGCCCTACAGCATTAAGGTTTCACACTTGGAATGTACTCACTAAAATGTGTTTTAACATAAATGAAAATTCAATTCTTGCATTACAAAATTATCTTTATAAGGTTTTTTGAAACTGGATTACCTTGGTTCCCCCGCATGTCCTCCCTGTGATTGTGAGCCAGCTGTATGACTCCAGTGCCCCCCTTCCTCGTGTGTAAAATGGGAATACCTTCAGGGTGGTTGTGGGGTCAAATGGGATCATTCCTATAGAAGCGCACTACTGGCACGTTATTTACTCAGTGTTTATTAATAATAAAAACTTCCCCCCATTACTAAGCTCTTAACATGATTTATAGTAAAGCTGCTTTACAGATCATGGGTTAGTGTCTCTTTATGCCAACACTACACATACTAAGCTCAATAACTATTTTTTTCTGTTGGACCAACACACATCATGTCTGGTCTTTGAAAACCGGCTCTAAGCAGTAAGGTAAAGCTTCGGGTCTCCCTGAGGCCCTTTGCAGGTCAGTGCCCAGAACAAGCTCCCAGCCAGAGCACTGCAAAGTGATGGCACTACAGTCCCAGAAAGTTGCTGCATTCTTCCTTAGCTCTTCCTGTCCCAGTCACAGTCAAGTACATGAAATGACTAGTGCCATCTTACCAGTGGTCCCGCAGGGACACCAGTGGGGCCGGCACCAGGGTAAGCCCCAGGCCCACTTGGTTGTCCAGGGTAGGCTCCTGGCGCAGTTGGTCCAGGATAAGCAGGTGCTGTAAAACCAGGGGAGGCGCCCGGATGTGCCTGTCCCGGGTAGGTGCCGCCAGGAGGTGCCTGTCCGGGGTAGGCACCGCCAGGGGGTGCCTGTCCGGGGTAGGCGCCGCCAGGGGGTGCCTGTCCGGGGTAGGCGCCGCCAGGGGGTGCCTGTCCGGGGTAGGCCCCAGGATAGGAAGCCCCTGGGTAGCCCCCTGGCCCAGCAGGCTGGTTTCCCCATTGACCAGGCCATCCTTGAGGGTTGGGGTTCCCAGACCCAGAAAGGGCATCATTAAGCTGGAAAGAAAGATATAAACAGTTACTGGATGACAAACATTCACAAACAGGAAAACAGGAATATGAGATCTAAGAAGTAGAGGGATATGGGGAAGGTATGAAATTTATATCAATAAATTCTTTCCATCTATTCAATAGTTTTGTGTTCCAAAGGCTAAAATTAGACTTTGGGGTTATGTATGCTTTATCAGTATGTCTCCCATCACCTCATATTGTGGAGGGTTGCAGTTTCATAATTTGCTAAACTCAGAGCTATCTGCCCTCTATGTAAAAGCACATATTTCTAACTGACCTGAGAAAAACAATCACAAAAATCAGGAGGCTCAGGCTGTACCACATTTCCCATTGCTCAGCTCATTTCTCAGCTCCTGGCCCACAGAAGCCACCCGCTTCCCAGGCCTTTGTAAAGGAGTCGCTCTTAGTGAGTCCCAGGCCTTTCTCTACCTGGCTTTCCTTCTAAATCTGTTGCTGGAAAAACAAGACTCTGGCCCACAAGCCCTCATTGGACAGGTGAAGCCAGGGCACACGTGGTCTGAGAGTTAGAAGAGAAAGTCTGGTGTTAAAAACAAAACTCCCCACCTACGTGAACTTAGAAGGTAAGAAAACAGACATAAAACACTCACCGAAAAACTGTCCGCCATTTTCCTGAGAGGAGAAAAAAAAGATGATAGGTTATGATGTAATCTGAAAAGATTTCATGAGTTCCCATTTAAATTTAACATCACGAATTGTTGTGTAGTTCTAGTCAGTTTATAGGCATTCTTCTAGTACAAGCCGATCTATTTTCAAAATACGTTCAAATCAATAGCGTGGAACCACAAAAATACCTCATCAAAGCGGGGAGATGCACTCCAGGATTACCAAACCCTATCGAACCCATGACTTGCAACTCTAATCCACTAGCCTGTGTTCCGAGCCCTGGGAATAACAGGCCATACAATGCAGGAGACAGAAGACTGAAGATGTTCCGCCCCTCTCCTGGGTAACAGAAGTACACAGTCCCGGTCTACCTTCCGTCCTCCACCTCCCTTCCTGTGCCCTTTCCCCACCACCTCTCACAGAGGGTTCCTCACAGTGACACCGCCCACACTCCTCCCCTCACCCCATTCTCACTGACACCCCAGGGCCTCCTCTGGGCTTTAGTGGGAAAGCAGAGTTCATTGATTCCTTTTGAGATCGGAAGGACAATGCCCCGCAGACGTAGTTGCTGCCGATTATTTATTCCTTCACGTGCACACATTTACGCCTGCTCTGAGCAGGCACCCTGCGGGCTCCTGTCTGGTTGGAAGATAGATAGGCCTGGATCTGGATGGTCGAAGGGTCCACGGGCCAGCAGTGAGCTAGACTGTGTGCTGTGGGAAGTCACAGCCAAGCAATCACTTCTAAGAGGGGAGGCGTGGTTTGAGCTGCGAAGCCTGGAAGGAGAGGTGAGCCGGCTGTGGAGCGTTAAAGGAGAAAGGCAGGCACAAAGTGCTTGCTTTTTAAAAAGATACTTGTTATTCCAAATGAAATCTTTGGCAGTATCACAAATCAAAGTTAAAAAAAAAAGTTAGGCAATGTGGAGGAAAATATTTTGGGGTAGGGCAAAGAGGGATTGCCTTGCCAAAAGGTGCCTCAAGGGATGGCCCGGAGACATCATTCCTGCACTCTCGGGCTCCTCCCCCTGGCTGCCCAGGCAGCCACCCCCGCACGGAGGGGCGGGCGGGCGGACGGGAGGACAGCGTCTTCTCGGCTCAGGATTACTGTGCTACCGCCAGAATTACCTGGACCTTAAATTGTCGTAATATCATTTTCCTTGAGTGGCCCACTTGTGATACTTACTCATTATAGAAATGACATTGCCCCCAAGAGATCCAACCAATGGTGACTACTTGATAGGTCCTAACCATGTCAAATACTAGATTTTTTAAATAAAAACTCAAACAGGCAGAATTCCTAGAACTTCTTGTGCACTTCATTCACACACACACATACAATTATTCTTTTGGCACACCTCTTTTAATCTGGGCATTCCCAAACGTATTTGGAAACAGGTTATCACCGTGGCCATCTTCCGAGGTGGGAAACTGAGGGCAATTTAACTAGGAAGTCACAGTGACTCTCCCAGGGTTTACAGTCACTGTATTTCCTATAGTAGTTGATCTTTTAAAGCCAAAGTTGGGTGCTCTTCCGCCTGTGCTCCCTTCTCCGAAAGGCTGGCACTGCCTAGAAGACCGTGCTGCTCCGCAGGAGGAGCTTGAGAAAAGAGTCATTACAGAAAAGGAAAAGAAAGCACACTTCTTAAGTCAAGAAAATAAAGCCTCTCTCATTTTGGGTACTAGTAGAAGACAATCTTGAACTTCATGGTGGGCAGAAAGCTCAGTTCCTGTGATTACAGAAACTCCTCTTCCTCTCCTGGACAACATACCACAGGCCCCGAAGTAAATCTGTATGTGTTTTCACTTTTTTAAAATATTCTCATTGTGTAGGGGCTTATTCCCAGCCTCAGCACCCTTGACATTTCAGGTCAGATGCTTTGTTTGGGGGGCTCCCCTGTGCATTGTAGGGTGTTTAGCGGCATCTCTGGCTTTAATGCACAGCCAGTGGCACGCCTGCCCCTTATCAACTGTGACAACAAAAAGTGTCTTCAGACGTTGTCAAATACCACTAGGGGAAGTGGGGAAGAGACAAAATCTGCCTGATTGAGAACCACTGGTCTAGGCTAATTAGCATGTGTATCTTTACATACATGCACTTACACATAAAAAAAAGGAAGTTTCAGTTGTTAAAACTAGCTACATCTGTGCCATTGGCCTCATGTAGTGTTTATTATCATAACTCCAATCAAACCGAGATGGGGTTAAAGGCTGATTACAACCAGAAACACGCATAAAGATGGTACTTCCAAAATTTAACATTCATTCTTTTCAAAGTGTCTGCTCAAGCATTTTCAGTTTATTTCCCAACACAACCAGAACAGTTTGAGTGACAGCAGAGTTTGCTTCACCTCCGCTGTGTTTTACATGATGCCTTGGACGACAGTCTGGACTGTGTTGTGACGCATCAGACAAGCCCATCAGAATAATTACACCCTGTATTTGTGAGGTGCTTTGCAGTTTACAAAGCACTTTCATATACCTTACCTGTTTTGATTCTGATAAGAATCTTATGAGGCTGACAGGGAAAAGTTCATCTCCCCACTTCAGAGGTGAGGAAACTGAGGCTCAGGGAGGTAACATGGTGGCCCTGAGTCATTCTGTCGTTAGCAGGCCAAGGACCAGGGTCCAAGCAACCTGATTACAAACTCAGGCTAATTTTACACAAATACAGAACCTCATATTTTGAAATTTTAAGATATAATCCTTTGAAAGTATTAGTTACTTCATTTAGAAATGACCTAGCTTATTTATTCAGGTCTAAAAAACATGCTGAAATTGTAAACAAATTTAAAAAGAGATCATGTTTTTGTCGGAAAACTAGCTGAGTGACTCAGTGTGCAGCAATATTGAACACAAGAATGCCATTTTGTGTTCACTTGCTAATTATAAACACATTTAAACCAATAATGCATACTTTTCCAAAAATGAGCTGTTTTGATTCTGTCAAATGCTAACCATCGGATCTCTTTTTTTGGAAAGAGTTATAACCCATGCTCTTTTGAAATCAAGGTTAGTAACTTTAGAACTAAAAAAAAACCATACCCACGCAAAATAAAGATAACAACAAAAAACATCTATTTAGATAAATATCTTCCTTACTTGCCTGGAAAATGTATTTATTTATTTATTTATCTTTTTTTTTTAAGATGATAGTTTATGGCCCTGACTGGCATAGCTCAGTGGATTGAGCGCGGGCTGCGAACCAAAGCATCGCAGGTTCAATTCCCATTCAGGGCACATGACTGGGTTGCAGACCATGGCCCCCAGCAACTGCACATTGAGTAATCTCTCTCTCTCTTTCTCCCTCCCTTCCCTCTCTAAAAATAAATAAAATCTTTTTAAAAAATCTTGTATTAAAAAAAAAAGATGATAGTTTACATAGAGACAATCAGATGTGAACAAACCTTCCCAATGCTACAGAATCTATACCTACGTGAACTCCATTCCAGCATTCCAGAATCAGAAAAGAAAAATCACATTGAAGACAGACAAAGAGATACAGGCAACACTACCTGGCTCTTCCCATTTGGAAAAACCTACAGGAAGTAGTTCAGTTTGCTTTGGAATAAGGAACTTAAGCAGCAGTCTGAAGGTTGACCATTTTAATCATCTGTTTGTTGTAGCTTTACTGTTTATAAAGAGCCGTATCCACACTACTATGTTATTCTAGGATCACCTAGCAATTAATCCAGTAGCTGGGGCTCCCAGAAATGCCACTGAAATTTCTGCTCACAAAGGGCCTAGACCTTTACACAAGCCGTAAAGGGAAGTAGATCATGAAGGATTTCCTGAGAACCCCCAGGCCCTGCCCACACTCCTCTTCAAAGAACAGCGGTGGGGGAGGCGGTCTAATTCCTGCCCTTGCTCTAACACTGAGCACAGCTTGGGGAAAGCCCACTTTGCAAAACCAAATCAGTGAGAATGAGTTGGAATGAAGGAAACTGGTCCTTTAATAGGATTTCTTTCTCATCATAGATCCTCTACATCAGGGAAGGTAAAGTTACTTTGTGCCTCTCGGTTACTGATTTTTTCCCCTATGGAAAACCTGAACATCAGTCGAGAAAGAACACATGATACTTAGCAGCAAAATGTAAGCCCACAGCAAGCTCTATCCCGGCAGGCTTACCACTCAGAATTTAATGAGAAGAACCAGTTCAGGCACCAGACAGAATGTTACCTCTCTGTCCTCGCTGATAGTCTGTGTCTCAAACCATCACGAGAGAGAGACTATATTTTGGATAAGTTACCATGAATCTCACAGTCATTCAGGGACCATCATCAAATTTCTCCCCAGAATATGGAGTGAGTGCTGATTCTAGGTGTGGCCCCTCCCCCAACATCATGGGTTCAAAACGCAGCCCCAGCCTCCAGAAGATCTAGGGTGAAGCACAACCATCAAAGGAATGAGAAACTCTAGGGATTCAGAGTCGATGTCTGAAAAGGAGACCATTGTGGAAAAATAAGTTTTTATTACTCAATTTCAACTTTTATGGAAACAGAATTTTCTAGTATGAAAGTATAAATTTGAGGCAAATGAGTCAGAATTTTGGAAGTTGGTGAAAATTTTTTCTTATGCTCTGTGCCCAAGTGGTCAACTTTTATTGCTATCATTTTTTAATTTTTTCAGAATTAACCGAGCTTGCTTTCCATTTCTCTCCCCGAATACTAGAAATGGGCTGGGTCCCTGAGGTCCAACCGTCCTCTTGTCCAGCAACCCAACTCCCAGGAGTCACCTTACAGATATTCCACAGTATCTGGAACAGGAATGACTGACTTGAAGGGGTTGGCCTGAAACCCAAGGAACAGCCTCAGCCTCTGTGTCCCTAATGCCCTGGGACTGAGCGCCTAATCCTTAGAGTGGATGCATTTCAGTGTTTTCATCTGCATAGCTGAAAACTCGGAATAATCCTCAAACACATTTTTGACACACACGCACACCCCAACTTCAACTAGGGCTCTGCACACTCGGACCAACATTTTGCCACCCTCACCCCCCACCCTCCATCCTCAGCACAGATCTGACATCGTTAATGCTCAAATTGCCAATCTGATCAGAGATGAGTCGCTGATTTGCAAAAGCTTAGGGTTTTCGATCTTTGCCAAGCCGGGCACATGACCGCTCAGGTCTAGGGACCCGACCATTTTCTGCGGGATCAGCATCCAGAGAGGAGCTGTACCCCTGTCGCTGCTGGGGTTGACAGACGAACTGATTCGCACGCCACCGCAAGATCAAGTAGCGGGGCAGCCAAGTCATGGGTCCCAGGTGCCGCCCTTGAGAGTCCCTGGGCAGTACGCCCTGTGTGCTGGGGTGGGGGACCTGGCTCCTGAGACCAAGCCTGGGCGCGCCCCTCCACTACCCTCTCGCAGGCAAATCCAGCCGCTTTCGAGGTGGCCCGGCGGCAGAAGGGCGGGACGCGTGGCGCAGCCTCCCAGTCGCTGCAGAAGGTGTCCTGGGTCCACGCCCGGCGTCCACGGACACACCCGTTCGCCCCGAGGAGGCATGGTGTGAGTTTAGTGAGACGCTGCTAACTCCCCCTGAGTCCGATCTCTGGAGGGCTCAACGGCTATGGACCCTTGTCCGGAGGGTACCTACCGCTCCCCTCCGGGCTCTCCAGGTGTTCGGGCCCGCCCCGCGCAGCCCCGGCCCCGGGAAGCCGAGCCCCTCGCCAGATACCCTCCCGAGCTCTGCAAAGGGAGCCGCGCACGGAGCTGCGCGCGGGCGTCCTCGCCCCTGCTGGACCCAACGGCCAGCAGGCCGGGTCCCCGTCCCCGGGTCCCCGTCCCCGGGTCCCGGGCGCCTGTGACACTCACCACACGCCTGGGCTCTCGCTCCCTCGCTCCGGGTGTGGCTGCTGGCGAGGTCGTTTTGTCCCTGACGGGGCGGCAGGTCCGCGCCTCAAACACGCCCAGTCCGGCCCGGCGCGCCCCGCCTCTGCCAGGGCGTGGCTGCCACCCCGGCCCACCGGGCCTCTCCCAGTGGAACAGGCTGGGCGACCCCGGCCCCGTCGGGAGCAAAGGACACCCTCTGGACCCGGACGCTGCGGGTGGGACCCTGAAGGGCGGCCCCTTCTGCAGCCCCTGTTGCCGCGTTCACTGTCCTCACCTGAGACGGAGAGGGCGAGCCTGCGAAGCTTGTAGCTTGTGCTTCTTAGGGAGTTTTGCTGGCTTTAACAGTGTTTACTCATTTTCTGCCTGAATTGCAGGCATTCGCATCCCTTCTGCATTTACTTGACTTAACCCCTCTCTCATCATCTCTCTCATCATCAAAGCCTTCCCAAGAACTGCACAGTGACTTGAGGGAAGGGACCCTGTTTTTGAGATGCCGGGTGAGTCGCTCCCATGTTCTTGGCTTCTGGAACTGTGATGTGGGCACAAGCCTCGCAGACTGAGCTAAATGGTTTTGCTCTTTGCTCCTCACTGCATCCTCAGCATCTATCCAGTGTGGTATGTAGTAGGTTCTCAGGAAATATTTGCTTCATGAACGAATGAATGAAATAATCACGTCCTAGAAAATCAGTTTTCCCGAAGACTGGGGAGAGCCCTGATGAGGGAACAATTAAATACAAAAGTACTTTTGGTAAAAACAGGGATAGGACACAGCTACCCCTCTAGAAAAGGTTGTTACGTCAAACACCGATGCTTGCAAGAGAGATTGTATTTAGTATTTGGAAACATTTAACGGGAATAGCTGAGTGAAATGATTAAGAATGTCCAAGATGGATTTTTTTTAAAGTTTAGGCAATTACCTTGTAATGAATTAAGGACTTTAATGTAAGGCCTGAAAACATAAAATACATAGAGGAAAACAGAGGGGGAAGGCTCCTCCCTAAACTCAGAATATCTTGTATATCTCAACCCCCTGCTATCTCTGAATCTCTCGTGCACGTGGGTCTCTGACTCTCCCATGTATGGGGGCTTCTCTGGAGCCCAGATTTGGCACCCTGTGACCTCTGGCTTTTCCCAAAACTAAAACCACCTTTGAAAGGGAAGAAATTTCAGACCATCTATGAGATTCAGGAAAATATGACAGGGCAGCTGATGGTGACTGGGAGAGCTGTGTGTGGTCCCAAAGGGCCTGCGTTGAAGGGCACTGAGGCGTCATTGTCCTACATACGATGTGTCTTGTGTCTTGTGTCATCTGCAGGAAATATGTCTTTTTCAGTATTACATGGCTGGACACTTTCTGGACAGACCTCATATTTTCTCATCTCCTTCAAGTCTTGGCTCAGATGCCATATTTCCCATGAGAGCACTCTGTGACCCCCTGTTTAAAATCGCAGGTCCAGCCTTCCTCAGTTCCTCACGCTGTTGAGTCCTAGCATTCATCAGTTTCCAACATGGCGTGAACATTCCTTATTTCTTATGCCACTACTTTTTGTTGGCTCCCCCACTTTCTTCCACTCCCCTCTCTGACCTCAAGTTTTTTGCTGTTATTCTCTGCTGGATCCAAGTGGTACATGGCAGGCATTCAATATTTGTTAAATGAATAAGTTCATGTAGTATGGGAACTGGAGACAAATCTTGTGGCTGTTTCACTTTATCATTTTCAATATTTTTCTTTCTAGTTAACTACTTAATGCCCCTTAAAAATTATTTTAAAAAAATTAAGAGTAAAGAATTCAATAAAAGGGTTACTATGTTTGTAAAATACAGAGAACAATTTTTTAGAACCACATCAAAATTACAACTAAAATATAGAGCAACCATCACTCAGAACCATCAGAAATCAAATTGAATGGAAGTCCAACAACTACGAAATTAAAGAAACCACATCCATCCAGACAGGTAGGAAGAGTGCAGATGCAGAAAGGGCTGGTCCCTCACCCACATGTGGTGGATAAAAATTCAGGAGGAATATCTCGGGAGCAAGGAGTCCCAGACCCACACCAGGCCCTCCAGCCTAGGGTGCCAGTGCCAGGAAGAAAAGCTCCCACAACTGCTGGATGCAAAAACCAGTGGGGATTGAGTTGGTGGACGAAACTCCTGGGGCCTGAAGCAGTTCTTCTTAAAGAACCCACACACACTTGCCTGCTCGGGACCCACTCCCTCTGAGCCTGATCACCACAGTAGCAGCTTGAAAGTTACCAGTGGTATAAGGGAGGAACTGAAGTGTCTACAATCTGGGCAAACAGAGGCCGTTGTCCCTTTGCTGAGCCCTCTACCTACAGAGCGGGTAGGCTGGTACCATATCTGAGACTCCATCAACCTGGCTAACACTGTTTGACCCACCTTGGAGATCCCCAGAGGCTCTGCATCACCTAACTAGCAGGCCCACCCAAGCTACTTTTCCATATGAATGGCTGGTCTTGGCTTCTGCTGTACAACTTCCTAAATCCTATCAAACAAGCAACAGCTGGCCTCAGAGAGCCCCAGGCCCAGCACTAGCAGCAACCAGCCTAGATTCAGAGCTTGGTTTTGTACTGGGAAAAACCCAGTACACATAGCCACAATATCAGATTGCTTTATAGATCAGGCAGCACGGCCCCAGGCAAAACAGGTGGGAGCTGAGCTTTGCCAGCACCACCTGCGAAACTCCAGGGCAAGTGCACCCAGTGGACAGCTACAGGCCATATCAGAGCACCACCACCTGCCCCTGCACAGCCGATCCTCCACGGAGGGCAGAGAGTGGTGGTCAGTGGTCACAACCAGTCCTTGCAGTTGACTGGCCTGGGTAAATCCCTCCCATTGACCTGCCAACAGCGACCAAGGTTCAACTGCAAGAAGAGGGTGTACTCGGCCCACAGAAAGGGTGTGCCTTGAGTACCTAGCTTGGGTGAAAAGGTAGGCTGTGCCACTGGACCCTACAGGACACCTACTACATTAGGTTACACTACTAAGACATGGAGTCAAAGCAGCTCTACCTAATACATAGAAACAAACACAGGGAGTCTATCAAAATGAAGAGACAAAGAAACAAGGCCCAAATGAAAGAACAGATCAAAACTCCAGAAAAAAGACTTAAACAAAATGGATATAAGCCATCTATCAGATGCAGAGTTCAAAACACTTGTATCAGGATGCTCAGGGAACTTAGTGAGGACCCCAGCAGCATAAAAAAGATACAGTCAGAAATGAAGGATACACTAATTGTAATAAAGAACAATTTACAGGGAAACAATAGTAGAGTGGATGCAGCTAAGAATCAAATCAATGATATGGAACATAAGGAAGCAAAAAAAAAAAAAAAACCCCACCAATCAGAGCAAGAAAAAAAAAAGAATCCCCCCAAAATGAGGATAATATAAGCAGCCTCTGGGACAGCTTCAAGTGTGCCAACATTTGCATCATAGAGATGCCAGAAGGAGAAGAGAAAGAGCAAGAAATTGGAACTCTATTTGAAAAAAATAATGAAAGAAGACTTCCCTAATTCGGTGAAGAAAATAGACATGCAAGTCCAGGAAGCACAAAGAGTCCCAAACAAGATGGATGCAAAGAATCCCATTCCAAGACACATCATAATTAAATGTCAAAGTTTAAAGATAAAGAGAGAATCTTAAAAAGCAGCAAGAGTAAAGCAGTTACCTACAGGGGCATTCCCATGAGATCATCAGCTGATTTCTCCTAAGAGACTTTGCAGGCTAGAAGGGACTGGCAAGAAATATTCAGTCATGAAAAACAGGGACCTACAGCCAACACTGCTCTATCCAGCAAAGCTATCATTTAGAATTGAAGGACAGATAAAGAGCTCCCCAGACAAAAGAAAATCTAAAGGAGTTCATCATCACCAAACCATTATTTATTTATGAAATATTAAAGGGACTTATTTAAGAAAAAGAAGATCAAAACTTTGAACAATAAAGTGGCAAAAAATACAAATCTCTCAATGGTTGAATCTAAAAAACAAACTAAGCAAACAAGAACAGAGACAGAATCATGGATATGGAGAGCATTTTGATAGTTGCCAGATGAGAGGGGCATGTGGGGGGAGTGGGTGAAGAGGTGAGGGGATTAAGAAGTACAAACAGGTAGTTCCAGAATAGCTGTGGGGATGTAAAGTACAGTATAAGAAATGGAGTAGTCAAAGAACTTACACTCATGACCCAGGGACACGAACAATGGTGTGGGGACTGCCTTGAGGGAGTGGGGGGTGCTGGGTAGAGGGGGGTAAAGGGGGAAAAATTAGGACAACTGTAATAGCATAATCAATAAAATACAGGGTCCAGCACAAATAATGCTTTTTTATTACATAAAAATCTTTTATTACAATATCATAAGCATGTAATTCTGTAACATAACAATGTCACACTCAAGCACACCATGCAACACTTTAGGTGAAATATGCAAATTGCTGTCCATCTCTTGTGAGACATTCATGTACTGTACCAGCCACACTCACTGATGTTACTTCTGCCAACCCTGTATAATTAAAAAATAATAAAAATAAAGATAATTTAAAAAATTTTTATTTGATTGATTTTGAGAGAGAGAGAGAGAAAGTGAAACATCTATTTGTTGTTCCATTTGTTAATGTATTCATTGGATGCTTTTTGCTTGTCTTCTGACCAGAAAATCAAACCAGCAACCCTGGTGTATCAGGACAATGCTCCAACGAACTGAGATACCAGGCCAGGGCCAACGAAAAAATTTTATTGTCTTTTGTCCAGGGAATTGACTCAAGATTGACCACTTACTTTGGATAAATAGCAACTTTATTATGATGCAATAATCAGCCACCTATTTAATACATTTTGCACAGGAAAGTTAAATTATGTATACTCTTCTTTGAATTGCATCAATTTTTTTCATTAGAAGAAATAGATAAGTATTATCTTCTCATTTTTACTGTCAGGGAAAGTGATTTACTTATCTAAGCTCATCACCTATATCTAGGAACCGAAGCTAGAATTTCTGACTTTTACAAACCGTGTAGAAAAACACTGAGCAAGGAATTCTTACAGGAACTAGCTTATATAAACCAGGGAGAAAACCAGGTATTGTCTGGTTCCTAAGTAATGCCTGTACTCCTTACAATAAACAAGTAATTAACAAACTGTTGAAAGATGCATTATGTCGCCCATCTTCCTATCAGAGGGGGAAAGTGCATGTGAAGGGCTCACTTGATGGGATTGAGAGGGTGTCTGGGCCTCCTCTAGGTGATACACTCGGAAGTGCCTTATCGGCGGGTACTGTTCTTGCCTGGAAGTCACTGTGTGTGTGACTGGGGACTATGTAAACGTAACTTCTTTTCTGAAGAGGAAACGTGGCAATCAATTTACTTGAATGGATCATCCACAAGACATGACTAACCTATGAGTGTTTAAAAAGACTTACCCACAGGCATAGCCTTTGTCTCCTAAGAAAATGCTGTAAATCTTAAGACTTTGAGTCATGAGGCCACACAGGTAGGTGTGGTACCACAGGCCTTAGAGGACTAGCTGCTGGTAAGAAAAAGGGATGGCCAATGGGCTGTTACGAAGACATGGGGTGAGTCACCCTCTTATCTTCCTTTCTGGTAATCTTTGGTGATCTCCGGGACAGATAAAGCTCGTGCTCTTACTCGCTTACACCTGGGCTCACTTATAACTAACAATGTGATCAGACATCTTTTGGGCTTCACTGCCTTCCTTGCACACCCTCATGTACCCTCTGGTGCCAACTTCAAGCCAACAGAGAATTTTGCTGTAATCAGGGTGTGCGTAGGAATTTAAATTTATACACATGCAGTAAATGGCTCATTAGTACCCAATCCAAGCCTGTGTAAACTCTTCCAAGATAAATGTAAAAAGCAATCTAATAAAAGTGATAAAAATGTCATTGAGTAACTTTTATGTATGGATCTCTGTGCTGTTTAAAATAATGGACAAGGCCAGTTTTAGGCCTCAAGCAATAGGTTGGCTGATTTCTAATGATACAGAGATTTGGAGACCCCGATAAAAACCCAAGACTCTAGGGGAGGTTGTCTCTCCACAAAGGGGAAGAGAAAGTTTGAGGTAGCTGGTGGCATGCCAGCAGGTCCAGAGGGCATCCAACGAGGGGAATTTGAGCTGCAGCGAGCCCAGGACGGGTAGGAGATGAAGATGGGAGCAAAGAGAGAGTTTTCAAGGGTGAGTGAAAAACAGGAAAAAAAAAGTAGAGTAGAGAGAAGAGCCAATTTCAAAATAGGAAAATGGAATTGGCAATGAAGGATACAGAGAGAATGAAACTATGGGAAATAGAGTGAGCCTAGAACAAGAGATGAGAAACTACCCAGCAGCTCACTTGACAGAGCCAGATAAGGAAAGAATGTCTCACAAAAGATGAAGCTCTTATGACGCATGAACAAAAATAAGTCTTTATAGATAGCAGAATACAGGAACGGCCAGGAAAGGGGAAACAAACAGATCTTGCCAGTTTCACAATGGGATGCTGGGGAACCGATGACAAGTTTGGCAATTGTGTTCACAGAGCGTCGGCACTCCAGGTGACAACAGAGAAGCTGAGTCAGGCACTGGGGCATTTGGTCTGTCTGATGCCAACAGCTGGATTCGGAGTTGGGCCACGTGGCTGGCAAACAGAGGGCCTGAAGGGGATGCTGGGTGGGGAGGGGACTCAATTTCTGCTTTGAAGACAGAGCAGTTTCCATACCCAGAACAAAACAGTTGGGCCTGTCCACCGTTCCTATTTCCAGTTACCTGCCCAAGTGCTCTTCATGTCACAGGTGTTTGGTGGGGGCCCTAACATGTTCATCACCCTATCACAAAGCCCACCCCTTCCAGCTCATCAAATGCACGGGCTTATCAGAGCCTGGTCGACCAAAGAAAATAGGGTTGATGTCAGTGACATGCCAAATGCTGGTTTGCAAGGTTCCTTGCCATCCTGAAGCTAGAGCTTCCCAAGGTGCTTAGAAGGGAGACCCTTCCCCGTTCTTGGATGGGGAAGCCAGAGGACCAGGGAGTAAAAGGTCTCTCTGCTGCCACAGCAGGTGGAAAGGGCCTTCTCCAGTCCATCCTCTGCCCTTCCTTGTCTGTCTCTCAAGCCTGACCCCAGGCCTGCCTTCCGCATTATCTCCCACCAATGCCCACATTCCAACCACAGCCACTCCTCTACGTCCACAGAGCTTCTGGCATAACCCACCAGACCTGTCCCAGCTGCTGCCAGTACTGCCGATTGAGCCCAGGTCCAAGGTCCATGCACTCAAGCACTATGCAAACTGCCTCTGAGAAAACATAAGCCAAGAGAGAGGGATAGAGTGTATTAGTTTGTTAGGGTTGCTGTAACAAAGTACCACAGAATGAGTGGCTTAAGGAACAGAAATTTATTTTCTCCCAGTTCTGGAGGCTGGAAATTTGATCAATATGTTAGCAGGGTTTATTTTTTTTCCCAAGGCCTCTCTCCTTGGCTTGCAGATGGCCGCTTTCTCCTTGCATCCTCTGTGGTCTTTCTGCTGTATGTGTCTTTGTCCAAATTTTCTCTTCTTATAAGAATACCAGTCATATTGGATTCGGACCCACTCTAATAACCTAATTTTAACTTAACTCTCTTATCTCCAGATGCAGCCACATTCTGAGATACTGGGCATTCCGACTTCAACACGTGGCCTTTAGAGTGACACAGCTCAGCCCAGAGCAGACAGAGACGGGAGGGGAGGGAGAGGATGACTGGCATTGCAGCTAGGGTGCTCAGGCCACATTTCCCCAAGGAGCTGATACTGGAGTGTAGACCCATGAGAAGGGGCCGCCACAGAAAGAGCTCAGGAAAGAGAAAACAGCAAGAACAGCCCTGGGAGTGCGACAGAGAACAGTGACAGGGTACACATCCGTTGGACATTTCTCCTGCCCACGGATCTCAGAATTCTCCTCCGTGCCATCCTCACCACCGCAGCTCCTGGCAGCCGTGCTGGTGCCTCACGGCCTCTCAGCCCAGCTGGAGTTGATAAGATTCAGGAGTGAGCTCTCAGAACAAGCTGAACATTTGGATTTTTTCACCTGGGAACTTGGATTTGGGCCCCTGCGTGACCATCAGTCAGTTGGCATATGTGACTGGGGGAACCACAGGAAATGTTCTGCCCCACAAAACGACGAGCAGAGAAAGCTGATCTGCAGAGCTGAAGTTGGTCGCTGGGTAGCGGGAAGCCCCTGTACAGAACGTCAGCCCTCACGCGGCCTCAGTGAGGTCCGTGTGACTCACGCAGGGCCGGCTCCTCTGTGTGTGCTGCTCCAGCCAGACTGGAGCTAGAGGGAACTCGCTTTCAGTGTTGTTGTTGCCACAGTTACCGCTATGGGACTCAGGTTCCAAATTTCCCCGAAACAAGTACATGACAACTTTCTGGTTTGCCATCATTACTTGTACTGCTACTATTATTTCTGCTCTCACCGTCACCATGGGCGAGTGGTTACTGAACCTGTGCCATAGGCTTTATGTGCAATCACTTAATTCTATTTACCTCATCAGTTGGTCCTATTATTATTTGAACTTCATGGAGGGATAAAAAATAGAAACTCAGTGACATTTAACAAGTTGGCCAAGTTCACACAGCCAGTAAGTAGAAAAGTTGGAATATGAAACCAGACCGTCTAATTTCTTGACCACCATAAACACTGCTGGGTACTGGTAACTACTAAGAAATAGAAGATAACAAAGGTAGCGGTGAGGGGGGTGCAGTTAGCCACAGCAAAACTTAGAGTAAGTCATTGGTGATGTCACAAGTGGGACCAGGCGCCTTGTGGTCCCACTTCCCTAATTTCTTCTTAAAAGCTCTCATGGGACTCTGTCTAGGTTTTTTTCTAGAAAACCATCCTCCTACACATCCACTGTCTGCAGGGGTCCATGTAACAGTCACGCTCCCCATTTCAGCGGCCCAGGGGTGCAATTGGGTTGCTCTTCTTGCCTGACTCAGCTGTGCAGCCTCTTTCAGAACCTCCTCCTGAGTTTCCATTCTGGTTTGACCCTCTTGGTTGCTTCTTTGTCCTTCTACTCAGCAATTGCTCGAGTCTGATCCAGGCTGGGAGCCCGAGATTTCTCTCAGGACCTGAGGTTCCTGCACTGGGTGGCTCCTTCTGCTTCCACTCTCCTCTCCTTCTCACCTAGTAAGCCCTGACTGTTTCCCCAGTCCAGTTCAGAGCCCCATCCAGTGTGCCTACGGTGTGTGTTACCTAACCAAGTGTCAGGTTGGTTCTATCCTCAGTCCTACTTCACACAGTCCACGCAACTTTCTGAACCTCCATTTTCCAGCAGCTGAATAGCCCCCAGGCAACATCCCAGGATCTGTCTGCCTTCTACCTGTACCTCCAATTGCCCCTGCAGATGACCACAGTACATTTGCCCCCTCCGGCCCTCAGGCAGAAGGGCCTGAAGTCCAGCTCAGCTTCTGGCCTGAGTTGGGTGGGGATTGAGCAAGGCTTCCCCAGCTCACATGCAGGAGCCCCGTGCTCCCTCCCAGCCGCCAGTGTGCTGACTCACTGCCCTCAGGCCTATGACTCCACCCTGCCAGACCCCGCCCCCGGCCCTCCACCCCCGCCCCCCTGCTTTATTTCAGGAAGTGATTTTAGAGAATAGTAAAATACTTTTCACCTACAGAGAACAAGAATGACAATCCCCAATGCTGTTAATGACTCACACACACTAACACCCCACAAACAGCCTTGTAAGGAAGGGCGCATGTAGCAGTCTCCTGGTGAACGCCGAGCGTGTTAACTGCTTGTTTCCATTATGCCCACAAATAGAGAAAGTGCTTCAAATCGGATGGGAAAAGAACAAGGGCAGGCCAAAAGAGCATGAGTCTGAGACAAATTGCATGTCAAAGAGGAGAAAAATCCAGCTACTTGAAGGGCCATCAAGTTTTTCTCTTTCTTTTTAAAGATTTTATTTATTTATTTTTAGAGAGAAGGGAAGGAAGGGAGAGAAACATCAATCCGTTGCCTCTCATATGCACCCCGGCCAGGGACCAAACACACAATACAGGCGTGTGCCCTGACCAGAAGTAGACCTGGCGCCCGTTTTCCTTGCAGGACCACACCCAACCAGCTGAGCCACGCTGGTCAGGGCTCGCGACCGTCAAGTTTCTATGCCCAGACAAATCATGCCCTACGATGTGGGTTGCAAACTTTTTAGTAATAAAACATTTTGAGACAAATCTTAATATCAACCCTAATTTTAAAATATTTTTAAATAATTGTATTAATTTTAAGTTAAAATTTACTTAGCATATATTTTTATAAAGTCAATCTATGAGGAGAAATTACTATTTTGATAATACCTAAATTTAAAATAATTAATATAAGTATAACCATTACAATCTTATATCAAGCTCAACATTTAATTTACTTCCAGCTATTATTTAAGTTGCAAAGAGCAAACAAATATTTTTTAAAAGCTTGTCTCATCATTTTCTTAAAAGTATACCACATTTTGTTGCATTTTTCACAGATGCTGCATTCTTTAAATTGTGTGTTTTAATTATAGTTGCCATGGAGTATTACACTAATTTCAGGTGTACAACGTAGTGTTTAAACATTTACATAACTTACAACATGATCATCCCAATAAGTCTAGTACCCATCAGACACCAGAACATTTTAAAATTTCCAAATCAAATTATCGTTAGGACAATTGAATTTCTTGTCGCAGGTACAGAAGTCAGACATGAAATACCCAATGCTTGTTATAAGCAGTAGAGCCCCGTGGCAGCGTACACATGCGTTTGTGAAAACTCACTGAGGCCCGTGAAGAGCATGGGCCAAACTCACACTTCCGAGCCTGGGTGGCAGTTGTTCTTGGAACAGACGTCAGGGGTCGGTGCAGACCCTCCACCGCCCTAATCAATGGCATGTGATTAATTAGTCTATGGTTCTCAAGTCAGACGAGGAATTGGGGGAGGGGTGCTGGTGATTTAAAAGGGGCACAAAGGAACTTTCTGGAACGCTGGACATTGTGTCTATCTTGATACAGGCGGTGGTTATATGGAGTGTAGTATAATGTATGTGTGTATATTTGTGGGCTGTCCACTTCAGAACTCTGCATGCTACCACAGGTAACTTCATATTTACACTTCATATTTCTGTTAGGAAAGAGAGAGGAAGAAGAAGGAAAGGAGGGAGGGTCCAAAAAGCTGTATCCCAAAATGGGGATCAAAAATCTGTTATCAAAGGTTTACGTGCCATTGGTTTCCATTGTGTTATAATTTTGGCAGCTAACAGCTGCACATTTCTGTTTTTAGTTATAGGTTTAAAAAAGTTTTAAATATAGTTTTAAATGAAATTTAAGTATGTTTAAAACATAAAATTCAAAGCAAATATATTTAAAATATAAAATTTAAGTCAATTTGAAATATAAAATTCAAATAAAATATGTTTAAAAGATGAAAGGCAAATCACTAGTAACCTCACAGTGACTCCCGGTAATCTGAAAACCCCGGCAGGATTTAAGATGATGACCAGAGATGACCATAGCACGGCGGTATGCATGATTTTGTGGAGAGCACACAGACCTCTGAATGTACCGGTGTGGCTTCAAGTTTCAACTCACCAGCTCCCTAAGGTCCTGCAGTAAGTACCTTATCAAACACACAGCCCCAGGTTCATCATCTGCACAGCAGGGAGAATGGCATGTGCCTCCAACTTGTTGGGGGATCGAGTGAGTACATAACTAAAGTGCCCGGCACCCTTATAAATGTTAGTTCTCGTCTCTTCTGTTTCCCATAATGTGGTAAAATATACTTGATTTAGAGAAGATGTGTCTACCCACAGCAAGCCCTGCCTTTGACTTGTTTCTCCAGAGGCAAAGGTGAACTTGCATTTCGTCATCCACATCCGCACCTGGCCTTCCGTGCTGCCACCACACTTTATGCAAGACAGTCCACAGGCCCTGGACGGAAACATTCAACACCAATGGAGGCCTTCTTTTAGAGAGAAAAATGACAGAACGTGAGTGTGGCAGACCACTCCAGGCCCTGGCTCCGCCAGCCCAGGAGCGCAAGAGAAAGTCATCTAAGGACGGGAGGAACGTCTCTTGTCTTCCTAGGATTCCCCTTCCTTTTCTCTCTCTCCCCAGTCCAGCTCAGGAAGCAGGAGAAAAGTAATCAGAGTTAAGAAGACAGAAAGCATCTCCCCATACGTTGATCAAGAGAGTTAAAATAAGCATCGCATAGCTTATTAAAAGCAACAGTCGATATGTCCTGCTATGGAAGTGGTGTCCATGCTGGAGACAGGTGTGGCCGATCACACCAGTGCGTTAGTCTCGGCATTCTTTGCTTCATGTGAGTTTCCACCATTTGATCTACCAAAAGCGTTTACTCACAAGGACGAACATTTAGTGTGCGTCTCCGGGATAGGTGTCCCACTTCAGATCATTGCCTAAAGGAAATGGTGCTGAGCTATGAGGAAAACAAGTCAGGCCTGCCTCTGCTTGTCTAGTGAAGCTTCAGTTCCAGCAAACCTGCCTCTCAGATGCTATTGATCCCTAATAAACTGGGCTATTAATCTTCCAGTTTCAGAGGTCTGAACCAATTATGCCCTGGAAACAGATCTCAGTTTCAAAGCACCCCTCTCTGCCTGGGTCCTCGGGCTATGAAGGGCTACATTCTGTTTTGGCAAATTCTGTCCAGCTAGGGGTTCAAGGCCAAGAATAGTTAAAGCTGGAGGCCAGAGGCTGGTAAGAGATTTGCTGAGATCCCCACGAGAGGCCTTTCCCCAATATCAAGCCTTTTTCATGACTCGTATTCCATGCCCTTTCTAGGCCTTGAGACCCCAGGAAGTATTTGCTTTTCAAGAGGTCTCTTCCTTTGCTCTCTCAGGTCAGCTATGGGCTAACCCGACCTTGTTTAGTTTGGACCAGTCCAACTTTGTGGCTGCCTGCTCACATTTTATTTCACTCTCGTAGAGCTGGTGAGTGCTTTTTTGAAATGGCCTTGAAAAAGTTTTGTTTCTTTATTTGTTTTAAATGTTTTTTTTTAAAGATTTTATTATTTATTGTTAGAGGAAAGGGAGGGAGAAATAGAGGGAAACATCAGTGTGTGGTTGCCTCTTGTTCACCCCCTACTGGTGACCTGGCCCACAACCCAGGCATGTGCCCTGCCTAGCAATTGACCTGTGACCCTTTGGTTCACAGGCCAGTATTCAATCCACTGAGCCATTCATCCAGAGCTGTTTATTTGTTTTAGAACACAACCTCTTTATTTCTTCTTGAGACACACAATACATTTTCATTTGGGGTGATGAGGATGAGCCAAATACTAAAGACAATGGCTAGCGCTCTTCCGAAGAGGAAATTGGAACTCCACCATTTTGGTCTATTAATATTCCATTTAACAGACAATGGCTGGTGAGGGCCATTCCCTGGCAGCTTGCTGGACCAACCAGTACCTATATCTTTTGGTCTTGGGCCTCTCAAAGTTCACCACGGGCAGAGGCCCTCTCAGAGTGGCCAGCCCATTTGCCGGCACTCACACCGATACTCGCCCCACCTTGTGATGGGCTTTTCGGGGAACTTGATTGCCTGTGGGGCTACCACAAGACCAAGGTTTTCGAGGAAGTGGCGGGCAGCTACTTCATGGTTTAGCTCCCATTTGACATTGTTCTTCATCCCCACCTGCAGGTGACAGCTTCGGGGAGATTTCACTGTCGCCTCATCCTCCTTTGTCTGGATCTTTTCTCATTATCCTTTTTGTCTCAGCATTTTCTCCTCTTTAAACAACTTCTTGTTTTCAGGGGATGCATATTCAGCTAGTCCTTAAGGAAATAGTTGATTAAGATCCACAGATTTCTTCACTGAAATTAGGGCACCCGGGACTCCAAACTCCTCTACTGACTGCATGAGGATGAGCTCCAGGTTGTCTTTGGGCTGGTGTTTGGTGTCCTTCACCAGCATGTAGGTGCCGTGCCGCAAGTGCAGGCGTGGCATCAGGCCAGCCAGTGGCGCTTTCCACCAGCGCTGCACGAAGACCGAGGACTGTGCCTGGCGCTGGAGAGCAAGGGTGAGCCTGGCCTTGAAAAAGTTTCACAGGCTCTCTCCCTGTTCTCTGTTTGCTTGCTATGTTGCAAGAATGTGACTCAACAGCTTCCACACCCTCATGACTCAGCCCAGCTCTAATGAGTGGTGTTTTCCAGGCCTTCCCAGGGTGGTGCCTCCTCTGAGGTTGTCCAGGTGCTGCCCAGGCTGGGGCACTGCCCTTGGAGCCAGGATGGAAGTTAAAACCGCTCCCCACAGGCAGGCAGAGGAGAAGACAAGGTGAATTCTGGGTTGTTCCACTCCCTAACAGTGCGGTTACTCTCGGCCCTTCTGAGGCCCAGGCTAAGAGCTGTAAGTTAAATGTTAGGAAGAACTCACGTAGTGGCATCAGTTTTGAAGGGATCTGGCAGAGTGATTTCCTCTTACTTTGAGAAAAAGATGGTTACTAGGGGTTACCTGAAAAGTAATTAACATTACTTTTAATTAATTGGTTTTTGATTTGTGGGGGTTTCAATTTGCTGGAAAAAGAAAGACCCGACTATTAAGAAAATCATATAATTAGCAATTCAGAGTATTCCAGAATCTCTGGCAAAGAAAAAAGATGGCACAGAAAAAGAGATCACTGTGCATTAGAGCTGTGGCAAAGGGCCAGGCACTGGCTGGTGACCACAGGAGAGATATTAGTGAATGATGTTTACTTGTAAAGGTATGCTTCTCTTTGTAAAGGAGTTGCTTAGAGGAATGGTATTTTTTAAAATTTAATCTTTGTTATATTTTTCCATAGGAAATGGTATTTAAAATTTTTTTAGATTCTATTTATTTTCAGAGAGAGGGGCAGGGAGGGAGAAAGAGAGGGAGAGAAACATTGATGTGGAAGAGACACATCAATTGATTGCCTCTCACGCACACCCAACTGGGGGTCTGACCCATACCCCAGGCATGTGCCTTTATAGGGAATTGAACCAGGAACCTTTCGGTTCTCAGGCCGGTACTCAATCCACTGAGCCACACCAGCCAGGACGGAAATGATGTTTTTAATTATACTGTTACTAAATGGGAAAACTTTGATTTACCTGAAACTCTTTTTTTAAATTGATGTTTATCTTAAACTCTTTTGCCAGATTAAATAAACAATCAGCTGTCCTTGCAAAACTGCAAACACATTTCTATTTCTCGATGGGCTGTAACAAAAGCAGAAGACTTACACAATTATTAGTTTTATGAAAAGAGATGAAATCTGAGCACAAATCAGACATTTTCCAAAGATTCTTCTCTGTTTGCTGCAAGTTATCTACAAATCATCTGACACAAAACGGCTGTATACAAGGCCTCTCTGCTGTGAGGACATGGCGGGCTCTGTCAGGAAATGCACCCCAGTTCCTTGTTGATTCACCGACGGAATTTTCATAATAATGTTTTGGCCAACTAAGCTCACCCTGCAGGGTGACGATGCGCCCCCTCCTGCGCTCTGGAACGGCCACACTGTGGGCTGGCTCGGCCCCAACAGGAAGCACAGGCCTCCTGGCTACCCTGAGCCTGGGGTTTGTTGCCTGGCTCCCGACCACAGCTGTAGGCTTGTTTGCTTTGTTCTGTCTTAAGGAGGATCTTTTTATTTTGATATAATTTTCATTCTACAGAAAATTTACAAGAATAGTAAAAGAAACTTCTATAATCTTCGATCTATGTCTTTGCATTTTTATTTGCATCTTTGCCTTATTTGCTCCATTATTTTCTCTCTCTTTCTCTCACTCTCCCATTTAAGAGTAAGTTGATGGGGTGCCCCTTAGCTCCTAGATAACTCCAGTGTGCGTTTCCCAAAAGCTCCGTGAGGAAGGTGACCATACTGTTACACAGTACAGTTAACACAATGGGGAAATTAAATGTCAATAAAATACTACTATCTATGAGGGTATTGTATGGAAAATAATACAATAATTAATAAATAACAATGCAAGAGTAAACTGTTTCACGTACTCATAACTGTAAACCTACTTTTGCCCCATCCTGTACTTCATCAATTGCCCCCAAGTGTTCTTACTTTTTTTTTTTTCCTTCTCCTGATCACGTACAGCATTTAGTTGTCAGGCCTATTTATTTTCCTCTACTCTGGAACATTTCTTCAGCCCTTCTTCGCATTTCTTGACCCTGACATTATAAACGAGTACAGTTACTTTGAAGAGTGTATTTCGATTTTGGTTTGCCTCATGTTTTCTCATGATTAGATTCAGATTATGCAAGTTTGGTAGGAATAGCACAGAACTGTAGGTGTGGCCTTCCTCAAGCCTCTTAATCAGAGGCACATGATATTCAAAATTGCTTTATACCAATACAGTGATGTTAGGGTTGATGAGCTGATTAAGTGTTGTCTGCCACCGTGAAGTTATTCTGTCCTTTGTAATTACTAAGTAGTTTCTGGGAACATACTTTGTAACTCTGTAATTATCTGTCTTATCACACTTTACCCATCAGTTTTAGCATCCATTGATGACTTTCTACCTCTGTCACTGCTTTTATATGTATTAGTTGGCATTCTACTGTGATGAGAGATTTCTGTTCACCTCTACTGATTTCCTTTTGTTTATATTAATGTGGATTATTTTATTCAGTGGGGACTAATCCATTACAAATATAATTTATTCTGATACCCAAATTGTCTTCAACTTGGCCAGTGGGAGCCCCTTCAAGCTGACTTCTGAATTATTTCAACATATTCCCATGATTTTCAAACACTTTCTTATTTTTTGGCAGAAAATAAGATGTTCCAGGCCTGCCTTCTCCTTTCCCTAGCCAGGCCCTGGGATAAATCATTTCTCAAGGATCCTTGGTTCCTTCAGAGGGGAATGGTAATTAGAGACCAAGATCTTGGTATTAAATATGCTCATTCCTACTGGTGTAGATGTCTCAGCAGACAGACGTAGTTAACAATACACACAAACACACAGGAAATTAGATAAATGCAGAGACAGCAATATACGTCAGAAATGTACATGCGTGTTCAGAGAGAGATTAGAATTAGACACCGATGTGTAGTTACACCGATAACTCTAACTCCAACCCCAGTGCAAAAACGCTCCTTCCACATTTGTAACTTCTTTTCCCAACAGTGAGGAAACCAGCTTCCATTTGCCTCAAACTCAGTAATACACAAACTGCCGGTTCAGAATTGCTAATCCACAGCCTTGCAAAAACTAAATCTAATGAGAGTTCAATTTGTTTACAATTGTTAAGGTAAAATTTACAAACATTGAAATGCACAAACCCTAAGTATACAATTCAATGACCTTTGACAAATGGATGCGCCTGTGTGACCCTCCCCTCTGCATCTACTCAGAAAGTTTCCTCCCTATCTTCCCAGTCAGTGCCACCCCCACCAGTCTGCAGTCTCAACGAACTCCCCTGGTTTTGAACTCCCATCTTCATCTTTGCCCCACTCTGTGCTCTTCCCCTCTGAGGCTCGTGCCCCCTCGGTGTCTGGCCTTAGGTTGTGTTTTGTTGGTTTTTCCCTGATTTCCCAGAGTTGGTTTCCAGTGTGGCCCCCAGGCTTTCTCCATCCCCAGGGCCAGCGAGTTTGCCCCTCCTGCAGGTTAGATGTGGATTTGGTTACCATATTACTAGTCTATATTCCTCATTCTTCCTTTGGGAAAAGGCTCACTGGCCTAACATGTACTTCTGTAACCAAGTGCAGCCAAGAGGGGAGCCCCAAATAGGGATTTGTAATAGGGTCCAGAAGAGCTTGGAGATCATTGGCTCCACACCACAGGGCACACCTGCCCAGAATGCGGGCAGCTGTGGCCAATTGTGAGAGGAGCCGAAAATGGGGCTGCAGAGGAAGATTGGCGCTGGGATTTAAACAGAGGCACAGCAGCCATTGGGCGTCTCTTTTTTGGGGGCCACGCATATGTTTAGGACCACACAGCTTTGGTGTCTTGGTTGGGACCATGAGGCCTGGGTGAGAGTCAGGACTACGAGGCTTTGGAGGTGCTCCCTTTTGTCACGTGGAGGGTGCTGGGAGGACTGTGTGCATTTGTGGGGAACTTTAGTCTGTGTTATTTCAAATGAATAATAAATTCCTTTTCACTGATCTCTGGTATTAAGAGACATCTTTCCTTATGTGGTGGGCAAAATGAACCCAGATAGGTGGGGAGGAACCCCCTGTAGACTGTAACACTTCCAGATTAACATAATTTCCCAGTGACAGTTTCATAAAAAGTCACAGTTCCTCAAGATTTGGCAACATCACCCTGTCTGGCCCTGCTCGATGGCTGGATTCTGAGCCATGTCTGATCCTCTGTTACTACATTTTGCTTCCTTTCTCCAGCTGGGTGACTGTCACGTCCTCCCTCCCTAGTGACAGCTAGAGCCGGCAGCTGGTGCGGCTTTTCTCATGAGGATATCTTGTGAACATGACTATGATAAACAGAAACCATGTATCTTGTGGGCGTTCAGTCAATGTGAAACCACTCGGTTCATCATCAAGACATGGCAAGTGGCCAGAGTTGGGGGCACAAGCAGAGAAGGTGGGTGGGCCCCTATGCACCCTGTAAACACATGTTCAATGAATACCTCCCTTTCAGTAGTGCAGAGCCTGGCCAGAGCTATATGGTGCGGGGTAGAAACTAAGGTGAGGCCTCAGAACCTGGAGGTCACACCCAGATTAATATTCAGAAAGCAGTGGGGTTATAAGAGCTTATTTTTCCAGGCTCCCTAGTGAAAAGGGTTAGTGTGGTTCAATCAAAGAGCGTCTGAAAAGGCTCTTTGACGTGCAGGCATGTAGTGCCACTCTTCACCCTGGCCCTTGATCGTGTTAGCAATTTCATCACAGCAGCTTTTTCTGCCTGTCTTGTGTGTGCGTGTATTCCCCCAACCAGGCTGAGAGCTCCTGGAGGGAGCGGACCGTGCAGTGCTCCTCCTGTCTCAGCACCAGTCCCCTGTCAGGTGACAGGTGTCCAGCAGATACTTCTGAATTGAACTGAGTCTTAGTCCCTCGACAAGGTCTTCTCCCCATTGTGTCCTGCCTAGTGCCCAGTGCAGCACCACGCACGGAGCAGGCACTCAGATTGGCTGAATGAGTCACAAACTAATTCCACTAAATTTTGCTGAATCTAAGTGCTGTTACTCCTTTCAGGAGTCTGCATCTTAGGGGAGGGTAACATGAATGAGCAAGGTTAAATGATCCCAGTGGAATTGACCTAAGTGGATTTGATCCCAGTGGAATTACAGGCAGCAGAGGACATCTGTGAGGAGGGGGCTCTTTGGTGTCCCACCAGTCATGCCACATCACTATGTCACTCTTCCCCTGAGGACCTCAGAATGTTGGGTGATAGAGAGATCATTACATTCTGCTGACAGGACCCATTGGCTGTCTGCCTTTTCTGAGTTTTCTCTCTTACTCACTTTTCCTCTGTTCCTTTGGCCCAGCAACAAACAGACTGTAACACCTTCTTGTAAAGAGCCCTGTAGGCAAGCCTCCTTTGCCAGAATCTCCTAGCTGCAAACCTTCGGAGTTTTCTGCTTTAATCCCTATTAAGACTGTGGAGGTCGACACCTGCAGGCAGGCAACCAGGGGCCCTGCAGGGCTGGGTCCCCTCTCCCACAGCCTCGTACATTTGAGGATTTGGTAACGACCCGGTAACCTCTGTCCTTCACCCAGGTGCCAAGCTGTGTAGGATCTGCCTCTGCTATGCCTTCCACTGCTGTCCTGGCCCAGTTTAAGCCCTCGCTCTTACCTAGATTCATTTAACCATCTACTTCCTAATGAGTGTACCTGCCTCTGGTTGTGATTGGATGTAAAGATATTTGGCCATAATCCCAAATTTATGATTAGCTTCTTACTGGAGCCACCAGCTAACCCACTGGTCCCCACAGGCAGGGACAAGGCCAGGGAAATTTAGTACCTCACATAGACCTCCATCCAGATGAGCCGGACTGGGCCACAGCTGAATGCGGAGGTCTCATTTGGATCCAAGGCCAGAGGTTCTCTCTCAGCCTCGGCTTCAGTGAGCATCATCTGGGGAAACTTAAAAAGGTGCTGATGTCCAGGCCCCACTCTCTGCATTTCTGATGGGATGAGGCCTGAATGAGTTTATTCTTTCCCTTGAAGTGAATTTTTATTTTTTAAGTACAAAAGTATTGTTGTCCAACTAAGTTACGTGTCCATCATTAGTACATTTTTTACTTATTATTACACATTTTCATTATGAGTTTTAAAAAAGATTTTATTTATCTATTTTTAGAGAGATGGGAAGGGAGGGAGAAAGAGAGTAAAAGAAACATCTGTGCGTGAGAGATACATCAACTGGTTGCCTCTCTCACGCCCCCAACTGGGGACCTGGTCCGCACCCCAGGCATGTGCCCTGACTGGGAATCAAACTGGTGACCCTTTGGTTCTTATGCTGACACTCAGTCCACTGAGCCACACCAGCCAGGGCTCATTACAACTTTAACTGTTGCAAAATGTTCCATAAAGTACACATATTTAACCATAGTTTGTTTGCATTTTTTAGCTATTTTAAAGGAAAAAGGATGAGAGCAATCTTCACATAAATTTTATTTATTGGAGGTGTTTTGTATTTCATTAGGAGAAATTCCCAGGAATTTTATTTCAGCCCAGCTGTTTTTCAGATGGCTCTGAACTAACTGACACTCATTCCAGGGTAGATGAAAACTTCTATTACACCCAGCATTGGTCATCCGCTCACGTCACAGAACATTTATTCTATATTTCAGTGTATATGTCTGTAGCTGGAGAACAACAGTAAACCGCTCTAAAAGCTGCCCAGGTGCTACGGTCCTCTTTTCTCAGCCTCTGCAGGGCTCGTGCTCTGATAGCCAAGGCCCAGGGGAAGAGCCTTCCAAAAGTGGGCCCTGAGGGAAAGAACCTCAACAGAGTGGGCACTAAAGAGGTTTCTTCCTAAGGCTCAGGGCAAAGCTAGCCCAAGCCACCCTCCCAGGGCTTTCCAATAGAGGGGCCCTTTCCTCTAGCTGCCAGGGTTGGAGGTAACCTAGAAAACCAAGAGCCCGTGACCCCAAAGAGGGAAAACAAGAAAAAAAGAAAAAGGACTCGTCATATATCATCACAAGTTTGGAGCCTCTTCCTTAACCTCGGGGAGCCCACGTCCCAGCCCTCGGCCCTGACTCACAGAACCTCTGACTATACTGACTACCCCCAGCCCACATGACTCTCCCATACTCCATCCCCATAGCCTCGGTTTTTAAAGTATGAAAGAGCTAATGGGATATCGTAAACACGTACTATAGAAACAAACAGCAAAACTGAAACCTTTCCCCTCATCTGCCTGTCTGCCTCCTGCCCTTCCTGTCCACAGAGGTAGCTTGACAGTGTGTATCTTTGATCTTTTCTACCCATCACTGGTGCTGCTGTGTGAGACACTGTGTGTACACGCATACAGGATTTTTAAAACACATAAGTGGAATCATGCTATATATCGTTTCCTCCAACTTGCCTTTATCATTTAACATTATAGCATAGACCAGCTTGTGTTAGTTGATACAGAGCTGCCTCATTCTTTTTCGTGGCTGCCTGCTAACCCATGGTATACGACCATATCCTATAATTTGATCCTTTTATTGCTGATGCTTCAGTTGCTTCTCACTTTTTCTCTATAATGACAATGCTACTATGAGCTCCTTTGTGTATATGTCCTTGCACTATTTATCTGGCTTTGAGTATTGCCACTGCCAGAAAACTCCTGGTGTGAGGTTCCAGCTATGCATACTTTGGCAGGGGTGTCCAACCCGCGGCCCACCAGCTGCATGTGGCCCAACATAAAATCGTAAATTGACTTTAAACTGTTTTTTTTTTATCTTCAGTTTTTGTTAGTGTTTGTGTTTTTAATGTGTGGCCCAAGACAACTCTTTTTATTCCAGTGTGGCTCAGAGATGCCAAAAGGTCGGACACCCCTGCTCCTCCCAGCGCTTACTTGGACCCTGGAAGAACACCCCCTGGCTCGGCTCTGGCCTCTGCTGTCACCCCATTGTTTTGCTGTGGGGCTCACAGCACAACTTACAGGCCGGCCGCCACAACATGGAAGGTGCAAAAAGTACAGCTAGTGCTCTGCTGACCATTTGGAGGAAAGAAAGTGGGCCAGCTCCTCCAAATGCAATTCAACCAGAGAAAGCGTGAGAGTTCGTGTCTATTAAAGTGGGGTTCAAGATGCTCTTCTGCCCCTGGGATGACAGTGGAACTGAAAGGGCAGGGAATCACTGATGTCGAGGATGTGGGTAGCTAAAGCAGTGGTGGAAGCTCTTCGAAGCAAGCAGCAGAGGGAGCGAGGGAGAGTGGTGTGTGTGAGTGTGTGTGTGCACACATACATGTGTGTTTCTGAGTTTAGCCCCGAACCAAATGTCCTTGGCCCGTGGACAGAGAGAGCCAACCCTTGATCTAATGTGTTGTACTTTCTGTCCCTTAAGATTTTCAAGCACTCTGGTCCTGCAAGAAGCAATAAGGGCTAATGAGAAGCAGACTGTACTGAGGGAAACAGGAAATCTGGTTCCATTTACGACTGTACCAGGGCCTGCCACGGAATGTTGAGCAGTGCGTTTGCTGCCCCGTGCTCTCAGTCTCTCTCCTCTAGAGGTGCCATCTGTCTGCCTCTTTGGGAGACAGGGGTTAGGTTTCTTGTTTTTCCTGCAAAACAGTGCTAGGGTCATTGGCTGTTAAAAATGAGACAGTCCTTTGGACGAGATATTTGTGTGTTTGGAGTACTCTGGCTGGATGCTCCCTTCTTCCTTACTTTCCAGTCACACAGAAAGAACACGTGTTTGTGGTGCTGGAGGCAGGGGAGGAACTTCCTGTGTGGCAGCCCTTCTCGGATGTCTTCCTGCGCACACCACCGCAGAGGCAGATGCTGCCCTGCTCTCTCTCAGCCCTCCAGAGACTTCAGGAAATGGTGGTGTGATCACTGCCAGAGTGGAACAATAAACAAATCTGCTTTAATCAGTGATAAGCTACTTTTAAGAAAACTAAAGTTTACTTATGGAAAAATAATTTGTTTAGACAAATCGGATTTTTAAACTTTTTATTGAAGTATAACATGCATATGGAAAAGTGCATACATCATAAATGTACAGGTTGGGGAATCTGTACAAAGTGAACACGCCTCTGTCACCCAGGTAACCACTACCTAAGTCAAGAATTAGAACATTAATGGCACCCCCGAAGACCCCCATACCCTCCTCCCAGTTACTAGGCCTTAGAGGTATAACCACAACCTGACTTTCAACACTTTGTATTAATTATGTCTGATCCTTTTTTATGGTTTAGTATACTATTTACTTAGTTACTAATATGAACAACAGTCCAACTAATATTATGCAACATTACAGCTGTCTTTCAAAACTGTAATAAAATAGAGTCCAACATCCAGCCCAGGAGAAGACAATAAATAAGGCCAGGCCTACAGGAAGTGTAGCGTAAGCACTCACGGTCCCCGTCCCTTTCTTGGGCATCACAGGGAATAATCAGTCAAAGGTTCTTACTCCATTGGGGTTTCGCTTTGAGTGAATTATAGCTGTTTCAGAGTCAAAAGTCCAACTTTGATCACCCTAGAGATGGACACTAATTATGCCTGTTCTCAAACTTTATATATATTGGTGAGATTTATTCACATTTTGTGTAATCTTATTCATCTGCTCTTATTATTACGTGGTATTCCATGACAGAAATGTGCCACAGTTTACTTATTCTTTCTATGCTAATGGAATTTGGGGTTGTTTTTGGCTATTTCAAACAGTACTGCTGTGAACAGTTTTACACATATGTCTTGGTGCTCACGGGCAGACACTTCTGCCTCGGACACTGCTACAGGTGAACTTGCTGGGTCCCAGTGTTTGCGTCCATTCGGCTTTAATGGACCTTGGACACAGCAGTGAATGAGTCAGGAATGTTTCTGACAGATGACAGAGCACAGAGCTAAGATCAGGCCTGGGCCTCTGGTCCCCTCCCAGGCCTGGATTACGGAGCAGCCAGAGCAAACCAGTTACCCTCTGCGTCTCCTCAGCTATAAACTGCAGATAATTAGTGCCTGCTCTCTTACTTGCTGTGGGGTGGGAAGGCCCTCTGTCAAGTCTCGAGCTGCACAAATGTAAGCTGTCATTAAAATGGAAGCAAAGGAGGGAGGTTTTTAATTATTAATGAGAACCAAAGCAAAACTATACTTACATGAATTTCCATTTTGAACTGAGTCCAGAGATTAGGTTAGCTGCTCTGCTAGACAGAATTGTGGCCCCACTGGGGCCTCTCTAATGTTATTCTCCCAAGCCCAAACACCAGGAGTAACCTCCCAAGCCTGTCCTCTATGTATCACTGGAAGATTCCTCAACTGCCTGCAGCCCCAGGGGTCCTCCCAGTTCTTTCTCTCCGTGGCCAGCTGCCCCAGCTTCTTCCTTCCCCTGCATCAGCCAGGAGTCGATCTGATCTGGAAAAACTGGTTGGGCTCTGCCTGACTAGACCAGTTACAACACGCCAGGAAACCAGAGGACACAGTCGTTTCAGTCTGCGTTATGGAACGTAAAGTCCGAGTATTGTCGATGAGGTGTTTTGGTCTCACAGTGAAACTATGCCACCAAAGTTGAAATGGGGGGGGGGGCTGTAAAAAATAATTGAAAGTAGTGTCAAAATCTCTTCCATTCTAGTGCCTCCCATGCGGATTATTACTCGAGTAGCAGGCAGCGCCCTCTTCTGGCTAATGCCACACTTGCATGACTGTACCGGGGATTGTCAGCCCAAGGGGTCAGTTTTGTTTTTTTTTCACCTGGGAGCGGGCTCGTTTGAGGGTGAGTCTTGAGTAAATCACGTTGGGAGATCCACCTCCTACAAAAAAGAAAATCAAAACAGTGAAGGTCATAGTGGAATTAAGAAGTACATGGGGATGCAAGGTGAAGCATAACGAATGTAGGTAACAATATTGTAACAGCTGTGTATGGTGCAGGTGGGCACTTGATATACGGAGGGAACACTGTAACCTAAATGACTGTCTATCCACCGTGCTGTCCACTCGAAACCCACACAAAATAGTGTTGGGAGGAGGGGGTTATAAAGGCGACTAAATGGTAATGGAAAAAATACAATAAAGATTAAATTTAAAAAATAAAATAAATTTAAAAAATGAAAATAAAATGCTAAAAAATAATGTTGAATGAAACCTGTAGTAAAAAATAAAATGATAAGAAAAAACTGCGATGGCTAATTTTATATGTGATTAACATTTAAATTGGCGCTTTTTTTTTTTACCTTCCATAATGTGGGTGGGCCTCATCCTTAAGAACAAAAACTGAGGTTTCCCAAAGAAGAAATTCTGCTTCAAACTGCAACATCAGCTCTTCCCTGAATGTCTAGCCCGCCAGCCTGATCTACAAATTCTAGACTTACAAGTTTCCACAATTGCACAAGCCAATTCCTTAAAATAGATTTTAAAATAATACACACACATACACCCTATTGGTTCTGTTTCCTTGGGGAACCCTGACAATACAAAACCTAACTCCAAACCCATTTTCTATCAGTGACATCGCTTTTGAATGAACATAAAGACATGGAGTATAGCGATGGATCTTCTGAGCTCAGGTTTAAGCCTAGTCCTCCCCAGCTACTTACTCACATTTAGCCTTGGTGTCTTCATTTGCGTAAAGAATAAAATAGTAATATTCACTGAATAGGTTTTATAATGACAAAGTAAGAGAAAACATGAGCTTAGAATAGCGTCTGACTTGCCCTGCCTGGTGTGGCTCAGTGGATTGAGCACTGGTCTGCAAACCAAAGAGTCACTAGTTTGATTCCCAGTCAGGGCACAGGCCTGGGTTGCAGGCCAGGTTCCCCGGTCCGGGGCGCCTGAGAGGCAATCACACATTGATGTTTCTTTCTGTCTCTTCCTCCCTCCCTTCTGCTCTGTCTAAAAAGAAATAAAATAAAAATCTTTAAAAAAAAGTGTCTGGCTTAGAGTATCATGTTCTGCTGTGTATAATGCACACTTTTTGCCCAAATTTTTGAGGGAAAAATAAGGACACACATTATACATGGGTAGTACACTACCTGAAACTTATATCTGTTCTTGTGTTTTGTAATTATTTGTCACATAAAATTTCTTGTACCACAATACATTAAAAAATAAATGCTAAAATTCTTTTATAATGCAAAAAACAAGTATTTAAATATAAATAAATAAAAACTTGAATTAAAAAAGTTAAAACAAAATATTTTTTTCCTGAAAGTTTGGGCCAAAAATATAGGCGCACATTATACAGAGCAAAATACGGTACTTGATAAATGTTAGCAGTTATTATTATTGTCAGCTTTACTGAGGGAAGCTGTCAAAGAAGAGTGAGGGCTACGCAGAAGGGTAGCCACTCTGATCCACTCCCCCGCCCCTTGCCTTCCAAAGCTCTCACGCACAGGGAGTCTCTGCTTCCCACCACCTGTTCCTGGGGACATCATAAAGCCACTTCTTGTTCAGTGCTGTATCTCTTCCCAATCAAAATTAAAAATTAGATTCCAAATTAATGACTAAGTCATAGAAGAAACTATAATTATGACACAAAAGCCAAGTTCAGGAAATCTTGGTAATCATTTAAAACAGTAAAATTATTCTTTTAACACTTAATGTAGACCTCTGTGAAGTGTAATCTTTTCTCCACTATACAACTTATTAACTTAATTAGAAGTTTTGTTTCCTTCTCACAACTTAGAAGGACTTTTGCAAGATGATTTGGTTGGTCAAAACCTGTTTTTATTCATATAGTTATTTTATTGAAGATTTTTATTTATCTATTTTTAGAGAGGGGGAAGGGAGGTAGAAAAAGAAGGAGAGAAACATTGATGTGTGAGAGAAGCATCAGTCAGTTGCCTCTCATGTGCCCCCAAACAGAGACCTGGCCCACCATCCAGGCATGTGCACTAACTGGGAATTGAACCAGCAACCTTTTGGTTTGTGATATGATGCCTAACCTACTGAGCCATACCACTCAGGGCTCAAAACCCCTTTTTAAAGCTAGGCAATGATCTCTAGGTGGAGGGATTTAGATTAATTTATCTTTTCTTTAAAAACAAAATATTGGTGTATTTCCTTAGGTGAGTCAACAGAAGCACCCACAAAAGTCAACGACGGGTTGTATATGTACTCACTGAGATTGATTACAGCAAAGAATACATAGCAAAAACACTACTAAAAAATGTGCATTAACGTAGTCCAGAGTTCAACCCAGGCTTTCATTGTCATTCCTCGTCCGAGGCCACAAAGGTACTTTTTCTCTTGCAGTAAACTATGGGGACATGTGTGGAAAGTATTTGCCCACAGAAGCCTGTTTGAGTCTCAGAGGCCAAGGCTTTTATGGGGAGCTGATCACGTAGGTAAATTTTGTATACCACCAGCCATGGGAAAAACAAAAAACAGAAAACAAACAAACAAAAAAACCTCAGGACACTAACACTGAAACCATCGATGTTGATGTTTGGGCAAAGCAACCTGACAAAAAGGTATGTCCATTCCTCCAGGTATATATAACCAACCCCTCAATGACTAACATAAAGAACATTCTAGAGACCGCATTCCCAGCAGTTGGCCGAGGGTTAGTCATGGGTCGCTCAGAGATGCGTAAGGAGCAAGCAACCAGACCTGTTAACTGTTTCCTCACAGTCTGCATTCTTCTAAAATGCCTATAATTAACCTGTATTACTTTTATAATCAGACAAATAACTATTAGTATAAAGGCCTCAAAGTTCATGGTTTTCTTTTTAGCAATTTAGTGATGCTGCTTTGTGATCTCGGAGCATTTCCCTGCAGTTAGCAGAGCTGCTAGGAGAAGTAAAGCCACCCCACTAGGTATTTCACTGAGGCCCGTAGAGCCTTGTGTGGAAACCCATAAAAACAGGCCAAGACAGAGCCTGTGAGATGGAGGAGGAGCCACAGCAACACCTCGTTAGCTCCCCCAAGTCAGGTGAGGAAGTGGGAATACCGAGCAGTGAAAGGACCCACTCAAGGTTCTAAATCTTAAATGTTTCCTACTGAAAATTTCTCTTAGAACTCCTGCAATGAAATAAGGCAATGTTTGCTTAGTTTGCTTCTTCTGATTGTCTTTTCTGTGGGCCAGAACTGAAGGAGCCCTCAGTGGCGGAGCTGCCTGAACCAAGTGCGCCTGTCCCATCTCCTCTAGCCTGGGCTACAGGCTTCCCATCCGTCTCCAGGACCTTAGCATTGCCCATGCTGTTGGGTCAATGGCCCAGTCTGGAACCTAGCGAGAGATTCATTTCATCTTCACTAAAATTTTCCCTTCTCTACCCCTCACCGACTCTCTTGTGAGTGGCAGGGTGGTGTCTGTTTCCCCACTGGACTTCTAATTCCTCGAAGGCCTGCTGGAACCAGGTTACACAGTGGGTAAGACTGTGGGTAGTGAAATGAAGTGATCCTGGGGGGACTTAGCATCTTATTGGCTTGTGTGATTTCAGTTAATGGAAATAATAGTACCTCCATCATAAGGTTATTGATAGTATGAAAGGAAGCAATTATTGGGAACCACCCTGCCTGGTTTCATAAACTGTAATCCCCCATGGCTAAGGCTGAGTGAGAGACCTTGGGACCATAAGCCGCTAAGGAGACAAAGCTTATCTCCCTGGCAGGGGCACCACCTGTGCCCCCTTTACTTCACTCTGCCTGGCCCCCAATGCTTGATTGGTTAGCCAATGACGGGTAAGATTCCTCAAGGGAGGGATGACCTAAGACAGACACAGTCACAATGGGGCCCTTAGAGAAGGACTTGGGGGGCTATAGAAAAAGAGGATAATGGACCCTCACCCCTCGGCTTTGACATAGCCTGAGTCCTCATTCTGTCTGTAAGAAGGCTCCTAATCTCTTGGCTGCCTCACTTCCCCTGCCTGACTTAAGCCTGAAACAATGCAGGAGGGTGGTGCAGCCCTGGGTAGGAACAGGTGGTTCCCCAGGGGCAAACAGGTCTAAGAGAGAATGCATAAAGCCTGTGAAACTTGCTAAGAATGTCCTCAATTTTCTGATAAGGGTCTGAGCATGAAATGAGTTTGTTTGCCAACGTTTTATGTCCCTTAGCTAATTGATCCTGACTCAGAATAAGCCCTCAGAGTTCTCTGTATGTTCCCTGACAATGATTGATGAGCTTTACCTGTATTCCTGTGTAAACTGAACCCAATAAAAGCCCACTGAGGAACAGGCTCCTGGCCCTTCTCCTTTGAGAGATGGGCCACCTTTCCTCCCCAAGCAGATCACATCTTGGTAGACTTATTCTCATCCATGGCGGCCTGGGGGGGCCCTGCGGGCAGAACCCCCCACACAAGTAATAATTCTTAACTAGCATAGAGTTTGGCATATAACAAGTGTTCGATAAGCATTAGCTTTTATTTTTAAAATAGGTACTCTTTATTTGGGAAAACTCTATTCTCTGATCTTTTTAACAGTTTCATTGAGGTAACTGACACCCAATAGACACTGTACATGTTTAAAGTACACATTGTCATAAGTTTGGACAAGTATATACCTGTGAAGCCATCACCACAATCAAATTAGTGAACATATCCACAGCCCCCAAAGCTTCCTTATATCCTTCTGCAACCCCTTTCCCTGTCTTCGGGCAACCATTATTTTCCGCCTCTCCACACTAGCCGGCACCTTCTAGAATATGTATGAATGGGACCACATAGTATGCGCTCTTTTTTTTGGCTTCTTTCACTCAGCATTATTTTGAGATTTATGCATAACTGCTGAGTGTATCAATTGCTCAGCAAACATACCACAGTTTGTTTATTCAGCCACTAGCTGATGCACATTTGAGTTGTTTCTGGTTTTGAGGTATTAGAAATAAAAATTCCATGAAGACATGTGTACAAGTCTTTATATAGACTTATATCTCTCCTGGGAGTATAATGGGTGGGTTATAAGTATGTAGCTGCTTAAATTTTTAAGAAACGGCCAGTGTGCTTTCCAAGCATCTGTAGTATTTTGCATTCCCACCAATAATAGTAGAGGAGAGGCCCAGATGTTCCATATCCTTGGCAACAGGCAGACCCTCAGGCAGTCTTGCTGTAGAAACGTAGTTATTTAAAGAGTTCCTGCAGTTAAATATAGGAGGGAAATATTGGCTTTCTTTACAATAGGACTTGTTAATGATTTAATGCACTAATGCGGGGGTACTTTTCCACCAGTGGTTATCACATGCAGTCCCCTCAAACTGACTAACTCATGAAACCCTTTATTGAGGTATTTCCCTAGCAATTGGTGTTCGACAGAATACATCTTGGGAAATGCTGTCTTGGGGGTTCCTTGTGCAAGGGTAAGGAAATGTAGATGTTGCTATAGCAGCCATAGACTAAATGGCTGATATGAAATATCTCCTTGGGTACATTTTACGGGATAAACATTCCTGGGTTAGAAGGAAGACTAGGACAAGAAACCAGGTAGAGAAATTGAACTTGCTCAGGGTGTGAGCTGACCAAATTATTCAATCGGTTTCTCTAATTTCCCTTTTGGAGTAAACCCAAGGGTGATACCCCATTTCCCAATTAGCACAGAGCTGACATTTTCCCACCAATGGCTTATAAATTGCTGCATAATCAGGCGCTTTGAGAAATATTAAGATTATATAAAGGGGACTTCCTCATGCCTAATGAGACCTCAAGGAACCCAGATTGCTGTGCAAAGGAGCTTCCTGCCATGGGAGGGTCAAGGGATTCTAAAGACTTGCCAGTGAGTTTATTGGAGCCCTCTGCATTTGCTGATGGCAGGACAGCTGACTTAACCCAGGAGACAAAACAGAGGAAAGGAGAAGAGCTGATCATCGGTTTCCTACCCTATTGCACTCATTTCATCTCTTCTGTCTCAACACCATCAACACGTAGGCAGGTGCCCGCACTCTTGGCCCCTTTCTTCCTGCACGCAAGGGATGTCTTTTTCTTGCTCCTCTTGCATCCTCTTCCTGGCACCCCTTCCCCAGTTTGTCTCCTGCCTAAATCCTGCTCAGCACTGAGACTGTAGCTCAGATGTCATTTCTCTGGTGAGCTTTACTTGACTCCTACATACTGGGTTATACTGTGTTCTCCCCTCCACCTCACCACTGATAAGTGTAATCAGGATTAATTAATGATTGGATCTTCCATTAGCTTGTGAGCTGCATGTGGGCAGAAACAATTGGACAAGTTCACTGCTTACCTACCAGCACATGGCACAGAGTCAGGGGTCACTAAGTACCCGCTGAATGAGTGAAACACATAGAGGCTGATATATTTTTGCTCATTTAATTTAGGGCTGTTCTGTCTTCCTTTGTCCTAGGTCTAAGTCTTCTCTTTTCCCTTTGTCCAAAGTTCAGATCCTCCCAAACTCATTCCAAGAAATGCCTCTGTTATCTATTCCCTGATCAGAATAGTTGACATCACCGTATACAGGCTGAAGTCTCTCATGTAATCTGGAGCAAAGAAGCCTGGGCTCTCCTTTTAAACATGAGGTGTTTGGGGTGTGGAGGAGGGCAAAGTGGGTGAACAGGGCCAAATACACGGTAACAGAAGGCAACTAGACTTCAGGTGGTGAGCATGCAATACAGTACATAGATATCAAATGATAATGTTGTACACCTGAAATTTATATGGTGTTACTAACCAAGTTACTTCAATAAACTTAATTTTTTTAAATGAGGTTTTCAGACTTCTTAGTGGGTCTGAGACTCTATGATGAATAGCTCATGTGTACTCCCAAAACCCAGCAAGAAGGAAGGGCGCAGCTGCGGGCAGCCACGAGGCAAGTTATGCTTACAGGTATGTGCTGCTGCCGTCATTGGGATGATGCTCGGAGGGCTGTCAGTGTGCGGCTGTTCTCTGGAATGCTGGGAACGCGGCTACTCGGAGGTACAATAGTTGCACTCAACTGCTTCAGTCAGTTCCTCCCCAGAGCACTCGCCTGCCCCTCATCTCTCCCCCAAACTCATTCACATACCCATGCCTGGGGCTTGAGATTTCCTTAGCCCATCTCCAAAGTCAGTTGCTTTCAAACAGGGTGTGGATGTCATTAGGAAAATATAGCTAGGGTCGAAGTAGCTGGAGACGAGGGCAGTCTCCCGCTTGTACACTCTATGAGACAGGACTTTTTCTCATGTGCAAGGTCCTTTGAAGCACTGACGGAGACCTGCATAGAGGTAAAGGGGAAGAACGGGCTCTGCCTTTGAGTTTTACCCATGGCTTGAAGTTGTTGTGAGGACCCAACGAGATAATAATGTTATTTATTAACCCCCGTAGGACATTGTATGGTCCATTGTTAGTGCTCAAAACATGTTTAACTATTAGGCGCTCCTTGAGTGTTCTCAGAATAATCTGTGCCTCCTGCATCAGAAACATCACTCCGGATGAAAATGGCCTGCTCACTTTTTTTCTTATTTTAATTTTGAGAGTACGTTTATTAAGGTTGGGGACAGTGAAACTAGGAAGCGCTTAGGAACAACAGGAGAAAGACCATGTAGGGCTGCTGTCAGCTCACTGAAAAAATCAGAGAAAAGCGGGACTTGGAGGCAGATTCGGGCGAGTAGCCTGGGGTGAGCTGATGCTGCCCTTTGCTCCCTGATTGACGCATCTCATGGGGACACTGAAGAGTTCAGGAGAAAAAAGCATGCCTAAGAAGGGAGAAGAAAAGTGTGGGTATGCTTCTGGGCAGGAGAGAGCCCCTGGTTCCTTCCTCTTGAGGGTTTTAAAGACTAGGAGTTTAGGGAGGTCTTAGGGGAGGGCCTCAGTAGGATACCCATCAGCTTTATGCTGATGTACAAAATGAGATTTATTCCCTTAACTTCATCTGTCCTTGGATGTCTTGGCACAAGGCACTAATCAGACCGCTGCTGTCTTCCTGAGTAAGGTGTGTGAAGCTATTTACCCTCTGGTTGGGGAGGAGGAGACCCTCCCGAGGTGCACTTTGCACACCTCCGGCGATGGAGATTCTGCATGGATTACACAGCATCGGTCACTCCGATTAAGCAGGAGCAGCTGTGGCCACTCACTTTTCTCTTTCCTCTGCTGGACGAACACCCTTGTAGGCCCAACACCTAGAAGAATGCCTTCCAGGTGCCTCAGCTCACATCTGTCGAGTGCTTATAATGCCAAACACTGAGCGCTTTACATGGATTATTTCATTTAATTCTCAAAGCCCTATGAAGTTAGAAGTGATAGTTATCCATGTCTTATAGAGGAAAAAATGGAGGCATGTAAAGGTTAAGTACCTCACCAAAAGTAGGTTTTCAGTTGTGAGCACACAAAAGTTTGTTATTGTATTATTTATTACTATATTGTTTTCCACATGAACAACTGTAAACCTATGTTTGCCCACTGTGTATGGAGTGTGTGGTGCAGCCAGTACTTAGACGTGGCTGGTCAGGTTCCAGAACCTGTGCTCTTTACCACTGTACAGCTCCCCCTCAAGCCTCACTGTTTTTCTCATTTTTCTCCTCTTCCTTAATATCACCATGAAATGTATCATCCTATTGTTGCCTCCTGTGTTCGTGGGGCTAGGTGTATTCTATGACTCCCTCTGTGCTGGTCCAACACGATGCCTCACACAGGGGACGGCTTTATAGTCGCTTTTGCATTGGTCCAGTGCTGGGTTTGCATTGCCACTCACAAAAAATCTCTTGGTGCCACTGGTGGACTCTGCACTAGACTCAGCGGTCCACTGTGTGGACCCTTCATGCTTCTGTGCTCTTAATGATAACCATCTGTTTCCAAAAGCAACTGAGAGCTTCAGTTTTATTTAAAAAAAATTTTTTTTTGGTATTTTTAGAGGGAAGGGAAGGGGGAGAGGCAGAGAAACGTCCATGTGCAAGAGAAACATCAATTGGTTGCTTGTCACACGCCTCAAGCCAGGGACCTGGCTCACAACCCAGGCATGTGCCCTAACCAGGAATTGAACCAGTGACCGTTCAGTTCAGTGGGTGACAAAGCTCCACCCACTGTCCCACACCAGTGAGGGCAAGAGCTTCAGTTTTGGCATAAAGGGGATACACTGGCTCTTGGTGTGACCTCACACTACTGTTACTTGCCTCAGGAATCAGTCCCCACTGAAGTTAGGCCTGTCTTCCTTTCTCAGAGATAGAGTCTAGTTAAAACTAGAGTTTCCTTTCAATATCAGGTGGTCGGATCCCATATGCTTTAAAAAATATGTAAATTACATATACAAGAGAGTATTACATATCTTTGGAGCTTGATAACTACAACGAATTCTCATGTCTAGCCATCACCCCCCTCGACAGGATACTATGAGACTCTCTCAGGTCCTCCACGTCCCCTCCTCAGGCGCATCCCTCTCCCAGCCCTCCCCTTGTCCTGCCAGCATGCTTTTCATTTTCATTACACAAAAGTGTGGGCTACTTGAGAGCCATGATTCTCTGATGAATAAGTCAGATGTGATTCCGGAGTCCTTTGTTTCGAAAGGTGCTAACAGCAGATGATATTCAAACTTGAGGCATTTTGAGGTTTCACTTTCTATTCCAACTGATGTTTTCAGTGAGCTGTTTCCAACCCTAACTTCACAGTCACTGCAGCATGGCAGTGCGCTGAGAACAGATGCGTCACGAAATAGTGGTCAATGTGCAGAATTAATTTTCGCCACAGTTGGGGACATACTTTTATGCAATGGCTGCCAGGATGTCAAGCTGAGAGAGTGCAGGTGGTGACGAGCAGGGTTCGAACTGCAGGAGGGGACAGGGAGTAGCCCATTAAGCCAGCACCAGAAGAAAAAGTGTTTCCTGCAACATGCGAGAACTTGGTCGTTGGTCAGAAGCATTCTACTCAAACAGCCTGACCAGTACCCGTGTGATAACTCACGAAGCACTTAATCCTTCGAGGAGAGCTACAGGTTCTAATATTAAAAAATGTGTCCTAGACACCAAAAAAATGGAGAGCTATTACTTCAGCCAGTAGATATTTCTGAGGCAGTTTAACAAGTTTTCATCACTTACTCCCTGCCACTAACGTGCCTTGTGAAATAATTTCGTGGTCTCCTCCTGACCACCATCACTGCGATTTAGAAACTTGTCAGCCCAGGTCTGGAGGAAATGAGATGCAATTCTACCATAGATTTGGTAATGTTTGTACGCAGCAGTTAAAAGACCCCCCCAAAAAAACTGGATGTAATTTTAGTGCTTCTCAGTTTACGAGGATTAAGTTAGGAAAAAACTTGGAACTTTGAAGGGAAATTGCTTTCAGAATTGGAGGGAAAAAGACACAAGCCATGAAGCAGAAACGGCTGGAGAGATGCCCGGAAAAGTAGGAAACCTTATTCCCACCTCTCCTTCTCTACCTAGCGTCTTTCTCCTAAAAAGTGCTTTGCTTCCTGTCCTACGACTGGAATGTGCTCCCTTCTTGCTTTTGGGATTTGCCGAAGCCGACGTGGCTACAATTGAGTGACTTGGATTTTTTTCTTCACCTTCGAAAGATGCAGTATAAGTAGCACCCTAAATAATGTATGTGAATCAAAGGGTAACTTTTATGCTAAAACCTAATTTTTAGGATATTTCCTTTTTTTTGATTTATTTACTTTTAGAGAGAGGGGGAGGGAGAAAGGGAAACACCAATGTATGGTTGCTTCTCGAGCACCCCCAGCTGGGGACCCGGCTTGCAATCCAGTCATGTGCCCTGACCGGGAATCAAACTGGTAACCTTTTGGTTCACAGGTTGGCACTCAATCCACTAAGCCACACTAGCCAGGACTAGGATGAGTTTCTTAACTCAGGAAATAGAGACAGAAAATCTTCACTTGTATTCTTTTTGTTATAGTTAGAATAACCATATAATTTATCCTTAGAACCAGGACGCTGTTGAGAATGCAAGGGGTGTGCTAGTACTAATTACTCCTAGACGACATAAACCAGAATTGTTCCAGGCAAAATAGAGTATATGGCCGTCTATAGTGCAAGCTTGTTGTTCAATAAATACTAATCCATTATCAGTATGCAACTTTCAGCCCTCAAACTTGACATGAAAAAAGGGACATTCATAGAGATACTATTATTATATGTGTATTATTTTAGTTATGCTAATACATCAAATAGATGTATTCTTCTTTGTCCAGAAAGAAGAATGTTCCATTTTTCTCCTCTCATGGTACTTGGAGCAATACTATCTGTTTTACAGATAAGGTAGAGGACAGGAAGCTAGTCAATTGCACTAAATCACGTGGCAGAGCTGAGCTCAAAGCTCTTCCCCCTAGGTGGTGAATACACAATAGAATATACAGATGATGTATTATGGAAATGTACATCTGAAACCTATATAATCTTATTAACCAATGTCACCCTAATAAACTCAGTAAAAATAAATTAAAAAAACCTCTGCCCCCTAAATCTGCAGCAATTGTGTTGCTCACTGAACCACGAAGGGCTGCCTTCTAGACTTTGATCAGTGTTTTGCTATGGACTCACCTTTCAGATAAGAAATCTTGTGACGTTTGTAAAGAGGTTCTTCCTAGTTCACATTACCATTGTATAACCCTCTTCATATCGCTTCTATAAAAAGCCCAACTATGAGTCCTGATCCTTAGTCATGTACTTGGGTCTTTTTTTGTAAAGATTTCTTTGGACATTCAAGGGATCCAGGTATTCATTAAGTATATAGTGCTTGGGATTTTTGTGTCGAGGTAACTAAGCAACAGTTGAGATGTTTTAATTTAGCATATCCTGCATTGGAAAGTTTAAAAAGAACTGTCAAGCCGTACTTGGCAGAACCTCCCTTAGACTCCCACCCTCTTCATGGTTCATGTACATCTTGGCTGCTCATCCACTGCTTAGCAGGGACCTCTTCTGTCTCAGCCACTCCGATGGCTGTCTGAGCCTTCCCCACTGGGGGCAGCTGCACACTCAGTGTCTTCAGCAATTGGTAGGACTGGAGCTATCCTGATCATTCAGGAATGGTCTGATCGTTCAGTAGCTTTTGCAACAATTCTCACATTCATCTTAAATCTAAACTGCTACCACTTTGAACATTATTTGCCTTTGTTTATGAAGATATAACTAAATTTTTAGTTTAATTCACTCAACTGTAAGGATACGCATTTCAAGCATCAACACTAACTTTTTAAAGTGAATATCCAATGAAACCCAGTGACATAATGTATAAAAGCATGCTACAAAATATTCAGTAAATGTTAGATGGATTTGATCTTCCAGGTGTACAATTTGGGAAGCATAACTATAGCACCAAGGCAACCATGGCAGGTACTTGCAACACGGAAAACCTGTTCTTAGGGAAGAGGCATTCTAGAGTGTGGTGCTTTAAAGGAAAAGCTTTGATACCCGTTGCACCTAGGATTCTGTTCCACAACACGTGCCCTACGTGGTTTGACTTCTTAGCCTTAGCTTCATCATCTATAAAATGGGGTAAGAACCTTCCTGGTCCTAGAGGTTTGTAGAGGCTTAACTGAGGCACTCTCGGTTAAGTAGTGTCAACCAGACTTATTTCTGTCTCCTCCTAGATTGCATCTCAAAGGCTGGAGTGTTAAAAATTGAGTAATTATGTGAAGTGTATTTAAGAGATTTCATTAGCTGCCAGGAAGGAAGCTGTGTAAGAATTAGGACAATACATGACACTCAATTTAACTTGGACTCTTTAAGAATTTAACTAGTTGAGTGTTATCTTAGGAAAGTTTTCCCCATAGCTTTGGATAGGGCTCAGTGGAGTTTTACAAGGACAAGAACAAGTCAGGATGTCTTGTGGAAGACAGAAAGGTCTAGACTGGTAATGACTGGTAAGGAACTGCATTAAGAAGGGTATTAGATGCTCAGACAAAATACAACCCAGTGAAAAAAACATAAATACTTATGACTAAAAAGCAGGTGCCACCATTTATGTAGTATGACCATAGGAATTTACTCAACCTCTTTGAAATTTTCCTTTTTTTCTTTTAGGGAAGAGAGTATCTTTCTAATCTAAGCTTTAAGGAATGCTAAATGACCATTTAAAAACGTCCAACATAAAACATGACCACAGCAAAAAACTAACAAAATGTTAAATTTCCTCATTTCTTATGTGACACCAACACTTTAAGCAATGCTTAGAATTCTAGATGGTCTAGAGTTGGGAACCACCCTGCCTGGTTTCAGAAGCTGTAACCACCTATGGCTAAGGCTGAATAAAGACACCTTGGGACCATAAGCCACTAAGGAGACAAAGCTTATCTCCCTGGCAGGGGCACTGCCTCTGCCCCCTTCTACTTCACCGTTTGGCCCCGGGGGCAGATGACTGGTTAGCCAATGACGGGTAAGATTCCTCAAGGGAGGGACGACCTAACACAGACACAGTCACAATGGGACCATCAGGGAAGGGTTTGGGGGCTATAGAAAAAGGGGATGATGAACCCTTGCCCCTAGACTTTGACATATCCTGAGTGCTCATTCTGTCTGTAAGAAGACTCCTAATCTCTTGGCTGCCTTAAACCTGAAACAATGCAGGAGGGCTGTGCAGCCCTCGGCAGGAACAGGTGGTTCCCCAGGGCCAAACAGGCCTAAGAAAGAATGCATAAAATCCTATGAAACCTGCTTTGCTAAGAATGTCAATTTTCTGATAAGGGTCTGAGCATGAAATGAGCGTCTGCCAGTTTTATGGCCCTTTAGCTAACTGGCCCTGACTTACAATAAACCCAAGTTCTTTGAATGTTATCTGTTGATTTTTATTGCCTGACGATTGATGAGTTTTACCTGTATATTCCTGTGCAAACTCAACCCAATAAAAGCCCACTGAGGAACAGGCTCCTGGCCCTTCTTTGGAACATGGGCCACCATTCCTCCCCCAAGCAGATCATGTCTTGATAGACTTACTCTCATCTGTGGCAACCAGTGGGGCCGGGGGTGGGGGCAGGCTCTGTGGGCAGGGCCCCCTCCCCCAGTCTGAGATTCTATTATTCTTGTGAATCAGTGGTTATGATTTTATTAGCAAATCTCAATTAGGAGACAGTCATCTATTAAAGTTTTAAATTTTAAGTCAACAAACCTTTGTTTCCCTAAACAACTCATCTTTAAGGTCTATGCAAATTGTGTGCCTCCACCAAATACATATATTGAAGCCCTCACCTACAATGTGATGGAATTGGGAGATGGGACCTTTGGGAGAAAACATTTTTTTTTAAAGATTTTAATTTTTAGAGCAGGAAGGGAGGGAGAAAGAGAGAGAAACATCAGTGTGTGGTTGCTGGGAGCCACGGCCCGCAACCCAGGCAATGTGCCCTGACTGGGAATTGAACCTGTGATGCTTTGGTTTGCAGCCCGTGCTCATTCCACTGAGCTATGCCAGCCAGGGCGGGAGAAAATTTTTGTAAGAGTTCATGAGGGCAGGGGCCCTCCAGGATGGGATTAGTGCCCTTATTAAGAGACAAGAGAGCTTGCTCCTCTTTTACCACATGAGAGGACAGAGAGAAGGTGGTCATCTGCAAGCCAGGAAGCAACCTCACTGGGAAATCAAATAGGTCAGTGCCTTGGACTTCTCAGCCTCCAGAACTGAGATATCAATTGCTCTTGTTTAAGCCACCAAGTCTGAGAGTTTAATGCAGCAACATAAAAACAAGCTCAAATGAGAATAATGTCCAAATGCTATAGGAACTATGGGATGGCCTAAATTTTCTTCTGGTATTAAAATTCTATTGCATTAGACATCTGTTGCAAAAGGATTGGCACTAAGTTTTAATTTTCATAGCTCTATCTTAGATGGGTACTTTTAGGGGATATGAAATAAGACATCAAATGCAACTTAAAAATTTATAGTTGCATTTTGTTCAATTATAAGGTAAAGAGCAGACCTCCCATTCCAAAGTAGAATGTGCTACAAATCATTAATTCATTCACAGCTCCCTTCATACTGGGGTTGAAGAAGTGCCTTTCTATGGAAAGAAAATAGCAAAATATACCAAATTTAACAATGTGATCCTTACTAATGGCCTAACAATCATGGCGAGACCAGAACTGTCTTTCAGTGGGAGTGGTGGCAGCAGAGATGGGCAAGGTTCCCTAACTTTGTGTATACAGATAACCTGGTTACAACGAAGAGCCTGGCCATGAAGGGAGGAGAAGAAATCCTCACACTGGACATCACGTTGCTGAAAGAGGGTTTGTGGAGGAGGGGTTGTTCCCAGACAGCTTATAGCAATGCCTTAGTGAATGCAGGTCACACACAATGGAGAGGCATGTTAGGCCCTTTTGTCTTTACGTCAACAAATTTACATTAGTTAGGCTGTGGACTTGTTCAGGGAAGGCCAGAACTAGGCCTAAAGAATAAAGTATGTGAAAAAACGGTGAAACCATGAAAATACATTTTAAGAAAAGTTTTCAGGTATAATACACAAAAGCAAACAAGTTTATCTTTAAAAATATCAAGTATCACACCCATAGACTATTCCTAATTATAATTACTTCTTAAAGCGACATTTGTCTTTGTTTACAAATACAGCAGCAGGTGATAAAACCTAGTCTCAAACAGATTGCTTATAGTTCATAATACAAACAAATGTATATGTCTCAAATCACATTTTAGGCAGTTTAACTTAAAATGCATAGACAGTTACATACATTAAATTTGTCATGGAGTCAATGAAAAAGATAACAATATCAAGAAAAAATACAAAAAACCTTTATAGAGCACAAAGAAGTCAAGTTTACTTAATGGCAACAAATCAGTATCTGTTATCAGTGACGGGCAGTGAAAGTGCCTTTATCCAGGGGAAAGGAGGAAAAAACATCCCATTATTTGCATGCTTAAAAAGCTACACTGACAAGACTACAATCTTGGAAAACATAATTTCTTACTTAAAAAAAAAATAGCACATTTTCCTCTTTAAATGTCTGAAGGCTGGTCTATAATTTCCACCAGCAAGAATAACAACATGTTTATCTAGGTTAAACTAGTAATGGGTACACTACCGAATTCTGTACTGCCACCCCTAGACTATAAACCTCTCAAGGACAGGCATTCTCTTTCGCGTCTGTATCTCTGGCATCTGGCAAAGCACCTGGGACACAGACATTTAAGTGTTGAATGAATGCAGTTCTCAGAAATATTCTAGAGCCAGAAACTTCCATGGCATTTCTTTAATACTCACTATTTTATTGGCAATTTTTGTTTTACTTGGCAGAATTCTGAAAATAAAAAGTGTCTTCATACTAAATATTGCTCTATTAGGATTAAATTATAGTCCTCCCTGAATGCCACCCACCACTTTCTATGCATAGCACAGTGTATCAGTGTGATTCATCTGAATTTAGCCTTCTGCTTTTCAAAAACGTTAACACTGGAAGGTCTGTGCTTAAGGTTTAACTCCCAGGGTTTATAACTGTGGTATCTTAATAAAGCTGGCACTAGATTATTCAGGGTGAGGAAGGAAGATGTGGCACTAGTCATTTAAAGGTGCAGGCAACTGACTGATATGCAAACTAGGCACAGTATTCTTATTGAAACTTTGAGTAGAGCTATTTCCATCTCTAGCTTTAAAAGCTGTACATCTGAGTACAACAGTAGCACTAATTATTTATGAGGTAAAATATCATGGGCACACTGACATTTTTTCCTAGAAAATATTCCAATGTTCCATTGTAGTGGTGTGATAGACTGAGGCCCAAAATTCACTTTTCTTTTCTGCCCTATTACCATTTTCTACTGAAAAGAATAAACAGTAAAATGGAAAGGAAGGAGGCCTTTGGCAATTTAAAAAATGCCTTGTCTGTTCCTGAATAATCAATATGTAACTAAACAAAACAGCCATTCTCAAACACGAAAAGGTGTCAGGCCGAGCCCAGTAAAAACAAGCCAAGGTATTTTATAAATTCCTTTAAAGCGCCTTCATTCTTGAGAACTGAGTGTATGAATATAAGGTCTGTATTTTAAGTTTTCGTTTGCTATTTTTAGGCTCAACATTTCATAGTCTAACATTCACACTCCAGGAATATTATTCCTCAATGTTATCTCCACTATCTCCAATCAATTTATTTGAAAATTCTTGTTCTTAAGTACAAATGACAGCATATTCCATACTTCATATTCCTTTAAGACCAAACATACTTGGTTATAAGAAGTCTTCCATAAATGCATCTTAGCCTAGCAAGACTTATTTTGAAAGCAAATTATTCCCTTGTAAAAAGAAATGTTCCTTAGATGCTTCTCCCATTCCTTCATGGAAACTTACATTCTTAACTCCATTATGAATCTAAAAATACGTTTTGCCCAGATGACTCTCAAGAGTTGAGATCTCTTCCCTGATTTGATAAATGATGTTCTAAATAATTAGAAAAATAAAAGCAAATTCTGTTCCCTTTGATTTTTACTCTTCCGTTAAAAAAAAAAAATCCCCCCAAATATCCTTTGGAAAATCCTTGAAAAGTAAACTACTAACAGCACTATTGTCTAGGGCACACTGAGCAGTATGGGTCTCTAGCAAAGTTAATATACTTATTGGGAAGAGTAATTTCAAATCTTGTGTTCATGGTCCTTCCAATCTTTTAACAAAAGATTTTTCTCTGATAACACATGGGCTCCCCAATCAGAGTCCCAAACTTGCTGCCTCTTCCTCTTTCAGTCAGACATCATCCTGTCCAGTGTTATATCAAATGTCACATACACCTAAAGCCAGAGTTGTCACCCTAACGCAGGACAATCACAACAACTAAAAGGAGAGATATCTTTGCTGCCATCTCACTTTTCCTATCATCTTATGCCTCCAAAGTTAGCTGACATGATACTGATAATTTAAGGTACGGCCTTCTACGGTGACCTGCCCTGTAAACTGAAGGCTACTTTGACAACAGATTTCAAAGGTGTTGTAGATAGCTGCCACTTGGTCTTGCAAGTAAGTGCAAGATAAAAAGACTACTTGTGCCACTATGTAAGACGGTCTAGCAACATTCACCAGTCTGAAAATATCTAAACAAATTAGTTTCAATTCTGGAAGCTTGAATCTATCGTCCACTTAAAAGGGAGGTTGAAACACTGACTTTTCCTCCCAAAGGTGATCATCTTGCTTTCTTGAAAGGAGGTAGCTATCAAACCATTACATTGGCAGCATTTGGCATTCTTGACATTTTAACTATACAAGAAATAAACTACTATACACTTTATTTCTAAGCAAAAACAAGAGCTCTAGTGTAAATCTGTCCTATACTGGTAAAGAAATTCACAATACATTTTAGTGTAACCCAAAGGATATATTAAAAGTTTTAAAATGTTATTCCACAAGTAACACAGTCAGTTCTATCCCAAAATTAAGAATCTGATTTAAAGATAAGGTGCCAAAAAAACTACTTGGGCTATTTTGGTGGTTACAAACAACACATTTAAGCAATACAATCACACTTCTTAAACTCAATTGCAGAGATCTACACTTTATTATTTTCAGTGTCAGAGGATAATTTCTAAAGATGGCACTAATTCTATCTATTTACCTGTTGACAAATACAGAACTGAACTGTTAGCCGTAAGCACTCTACAAACAGATCCAGGATACTATGCAAGAGACAATGACATAGCTTAACCAGACTCTGCAAGACAGACACATTTTGATCACACTTGTACAAAGAGAACAGTCATGCCTGGATGACTAAGGTTCTCTCAGCAGAACTGCTATATGTGTTTATGACAGACCTCTAGAGTGTGCCAGTTTTCCATATCAGGGAGGAATTAAGGAAAGTGATCCTACAGAACTGAGGGAGAAGAGGCTACACGAAAGGGGTGGAAGAGTGTTTTGTGGGAATGCAGATTACTTGTCACTATGAAGCAACTCCCAAGGTTTCCTCTAGTTTGAGGTTTGACACAAGAGAGAGAATTATTTCCTTCCTTGAGCTCTTCCCAAAGCAATAAGGACATCTCAATCTACTCTAAAGCAATACAGAGATCACCGATTCTCTGAGAGCATAATTTACATACATGTTGGCCTGCATTGAAAAGAAAAGTTTCCATAAATGGCAGATTTTGGAGCTTTTTGACTCATTTGGCTAAAAGTAAAACAAATCAAGTGAAACTCAAAATGCAAGTTTTCACTAAATTCTCAAAGATAAAATGAACACTGCCCAATAAACTCAACATCTGACAATAATTACTGCCAGTTCAAAAATGTATATTCAAAACATAACCTCAAGAGGACTACATTTATTTACTCTAGGGATAGAGCAGCTCAAGATGTTGAGAAGCATCATTTGTTTAAATTATGACATTGTGAATATTTTCAAAGTGTGTTTATTTAGGGAAAAGGTGATTATAGAAAAATACTCGAAATAATTTGCCAACGAGGTTGCAGAGTCTACCAATAATCCACAACATCACAGATTTTTAAGTGTGTAGTTACATAATTTAAACAAATCCAAAATTTGTTTTAAACAAATTATATCAAAGAGCTATTCAATATACTTATTTTAACTTTCCATAAAAACTGAATAAAAATCACATTTTAATGATTTACTTTTACATTTTTATCTGATTGTATCCATCTGATATATGATACATCCAAGTACAGGAGGCAGGTATCTTCTGAGAGGTGCAAGAGCTGTTCTTTCACGAATGCCCTCTAACAGTGAAACCAGCAACTTTATATATGCAGTCATTGCACATATATGTACTTCAAAAAGCAAAGCGTCATCTCTTCATCCATTAACTTAATGGTAAGACTGCAACAGAAAAAAAAAAAAGTAAACTTCTAGATTTTGTAAACGGAGTTTACTACTCCTGCCTGTGGTTTAAACTTATTGTTTAATAAATCCAAACTGCAAGTCATCTCACTTATTTTGGCATACAACCTACAAAAACAATTTTAAAAGAGAATATATATAGCAAGCAGTGACACTAATTGAAAGGATGTTTTAGGGCATTTAATTAAGATTTTCTTCCTTTACTTTTGAGGTGGATGTCTGGTTAATCTAGTTAGACACCTGATTAGTTATATTTTGTTAAGAGTAAATAGATTGTTTTCCCCTCAAGGAAAATTGTGCCTGCGTTTGAATACTCTCTTGGCTTATGCCACGGGAGAAGTGGGGTGTTTTTCTATTTGGTCATATGCTCAAAGACAGGCTCTTCAACTAAGATGTCAACCCTCCTCCGGCTCGGCTGCAGACCACAGAGCGTCACACACATTTAGTGCAGTGGCAGAATATGGAGCTGAACGCTGCAAAGAGCCTAACAAAACCTTGGCTAAAAACACTACGGCGAGCTGCATAAAAGACGGGCAATGTCATATGTCTGCTGCTCTGGATGCTCTAAACATCTACTTCTGGTAACCAGCTCTCTCTCCAGTCTGTTTCTGAGAATAAAATTTGTGTATAAATGTTATACACAAATATAATTAAACCATGAAACACTACCAATTATAATCATCTACACTCACTAAAAAAAATACAAAACTTGATTCATTTGGAAAATTGTTAAAATATACTATAAAAAACGAATACACTGAGATACTGAATTTCAACCTAAAAAAAAACCCAACAAATCTACCTCTACATTAAGCCAGAGAGGCAGAGATTGCTATTATTGAACTATACTTCAGTGTAATGATATAAAACATTACTGAGAAAGGTTTTTAAAAAGACCAATGTAATGCATCTGAGTTTACCTCAAGGATGCTGTTCAGGACACTGCTTAAGTGCACTACAAAGTCTTTGGGGAATCTTTAGAAGATTTTTCTTTGCATTTTTAGTACCAGCAGTACGTAACTTCGTGTTTTCATCCTTTTAAATGCCTTACTTGAAATTTGAAATTTATTCTTTGCACACAGGAGTGCACACACACAGACACACCTTCTTTTAGCAAGTTTTAAAAGCTTTCTAATCTTCCATCCCAAACTGGAGACAAACCATCTTTTAGTTGTGCTTATATGACTACTAGTGCATTTAAATAACAAATTAAACACTCACATGGGGACCACCAGGCATTGGTGGAGCACCAGAAGGTCCTGAAGGCACTTGAAAAGGATTATTGGGAGTGGGATAGAGTCCTGGTGTGGGATAGGATCCTGCAGGGGCAGGATATGGTGCTGGTGGTCCCCAAGCTCCTGGTGGAACAGTGCCCCATGGAACAGGTGGTGCTGCTCCTGGTGCTTGGGGAGGAGGCGGTGCAGGATATGGCCCTGGAGATGGGTATGGCATATTAGGGGTAGGATACTGCCCTCCCATTCCTGGTGCCCAAGGTCCAGAAGACATGGATCCCCATGGACCTAATGGACCAGCTGCAGCTGGATCAGTGGGTGCACCATATGGTCGTGGAAGCTCTGGAAAGGGCATATTTGGTGTAGGATATGGCCCTGTGGGGCCAGGCCCTGGCACAGTTGGGGCTGGATAAGGACCACCAGGTGGGGGGCATGATGGTCCAGAAGGAGGAAAGGGTGCCGGGGGTCCTGGAGGTGGTCCAGTGGGAGGCACAGAGGGATACATTCCTGTTGGTGCTGGTCCAAAAGGCACGGTGGACGGTGTTGCACTTGGTGGGAGTCCAGATGGCACAGAAGGTGGAGCACTTGGGTTATTCCAAGGGCTGGAACCTGGCCAGCCTTGAGGAGCTTGGCCGGGTTTTGTATTGCTCACAGCAGAAGTTTTGGCAGGGGAGTGGTCAGGTAGCGCATCTGCCAACTGGAACACAAAAAAGGCATGTCTCACCAATCTTATTTAGGAAGAAGTCACACCAAACATGATTATAAGTATCTGTAACATCTTCCAAAGACAAGCTGTTCAGTTTAAAAACAATTCATTTAATACAAAACCTGAGGAGTGACCTTGAATATCAACCTTACAGTTCAAATTCCTCAGAGAAGCCGAAGTTTTCTAAATACAACTAATTAACTAATTACAACTGATATTATGGGTTCGAATCCCCACTTTACCTTAAACAAGTTACATCTTTCTCTGAGCTTTAGCTTCTTCGTTTTCAAAGAGCAGTTTTATGGTTAACTTGAGGCTTACATGCGATGACTTATGTGATGCAGTCAACACAGTGCTGGGTATTAATTTTCAGTGAATAATGGCTATTATTAATATGAGGTTAAAAGAGAGAATACTTCAAAATATGTTTCTAAATTATGTACGTAAGTAAATTAAGACAAATAACCTATCAAAATCACATACCACCCCCCACCAAAGCCCAACCCTCACAGAAAGCATCTCTTTCAAACTGAAAGACTATGGTCTGCTGTTAAAACTGTGTTGTTTTCTTAAGAGCTAAAAAACTTATAAAGAATAAATGTATCAACTTACCGAAAATTCATCAGACATTTTCCTAAAAACAAAAACAGAAAGAAAGGAAGAAAGAAAAAGAAAGGAAGAAGTAATATTTCAAAACCAGTGTTACTGTTTCTTATATATTCTTTATTTTTACTTAAATGGAATCTTAATCATTTATGTAAAATATTTTTCTTTATGTAGGAAACATTTCCATGACAGTCCAGACAGCTCTATCAACTTCATCCCTTTTTACTGGCTGCACATCATACAAAAGTGACTCACAATGTAGTTTTACATGCTAATCTGGGTGGCAGTTTATGTTTGTTTGCCTTTTGTGCTGTTTGAAAGAATGACAGATGGAACATATCTGAACACATCTTTGTTCACTCGAGTCTATCACCAGCAAAAAGTACTAAAATGTAAGAATTTCAGTCAACAGGTAGTTATATAAATTCTACCTCAAAAGTCCATGTCAATTTACACTCCCCACCTTTTCCTTTTAACTCCTCTTCACCACTGGGTATTTTAAATCTATAAATCATTTTCAATTATGGTAGCTGTTTTACACATGATCTTAGCCAAAAGGCTGAGAAGCAAAGAAAATTGGCATCTTGTTTTAACTTAGATTTAAGTAGAGCATCTCTTATATTTAGTATCTAGTTTATATTTTTTCTGTTAATTTGCTCATGTCCTTGGGTTACTTTTACCAATTTTTTAAACTGAAGTACATTAACACCTTAAAATGCAAGGACCTTAATCATTAGACCAACAGGCTCTGCCGTGTGCGCGCCCAGGACACAGAACATTGCCCTTCCTCCTGAGGAGCTGCTCGTGCTCCTTTCCAACCAAGTCCCCTCCCTCCCAGCAATCCCTTTCTGAAGTTTTTTGCTTGTTCTCTGACGTCTTATAAATAGAAGACAGTATGTACTTTTACGTTCGATAATTTTACTACTTAGTTGCACACATCTTTCTAAAAAAAAAGCTTGGTTAGGTAAGTAAGGACATTAGCTAGCTCTAGCTGTCATTTATGAGACAGAAAAAAAATTATCCTGAGTTCCTCTTATCTCTAGATCCTTTAAATGGTATTTTTAGACACTATGAATGGTTTGTTTTGTGTAGTCAAACTTACCAATCTTTCCAAACTACACATGGCTTCTGTTTTACAAGGCTTTGTCTACTATTCCAAGATTTAAAAAGTTCACGTATGCTTTTGCATACTATTTTTGTAGGATTAACTTGTTTAAACTCTTTCTGTTCTTCCAAACAATAATTACTTAATAATCTAACTTTTGTCAAAGGATTTAACAAGCTGCCTTTAATACTTTCTACTTCTATTAACAACTACTATTTATTGAACATCCAGGGAAGAGACACCATGCTAAGTGCATAATCTCATTTAATAGTCCTAAAGCCCTACAAATGCAAGTTTCATTACCACCCTCAATTTGCAGCTGGAAAAAAGGAGGCTTACCAAGTTAACTTGCTTAAGGTCACACAGCTAGTGACCAGGAGGGAAGGGATTCAAACCCAGGTACAGTCTGATGTCAGAACTAAGCCTCTTTACCACCAAGCCACTATCATTCCCCAATGGCATTGTGGACTCTATTCTTTTTTACTGATTCCATCATACAATTTTGCCTTAATTATAGCAGCTTTAATTTTTAAGAAAATTTTAACATGAGTTGCCCTCCTATTACTGTTCTTTTAAAAATTATTTATTGGTTTTTAGAGAGAAGAAAAGAGAAAAAAATCAGTATTTTGTTCCACTTGTTTATGTATTCATTGGTTGATTCTTGAAAGAAAAAAAAGATTTTATTTATGTATTTACTTTGGAGAGAGAGGAAAGGAGAGAAAGAGAGGGAGAGAAACATCAATGTGTGGTTGCCTCTTACGTGACCCTTTGGTTAACAGGCTGGCACTCAATCCACCAAGCCACACCAGCCAGGGCTCATTGGTTGATTCTTATATGCGTACTGACCAAAAGTCAAACCCACGACCTTGGCCTATTGGAATGATGCTCTAACTAACTGAGCTATGTGGCCAGGGCCCCATTACTGTTCTTTTTTTCAGATTTCCCTGAATATTCTCATGCTTACCCATTCCAGATCAATTTGGAGGAAAAAAAAAAATCTGTTGGTATTCTGGTTGGAATTGCATTAAATTTACAGATTTATTTAGAGGACATATATGTATTATGTATCTAAAATATCAAATCTTCTCATTCAAAAACAAGGCACATCTTCCTAGTTCCCATAAATGTCACTTATTATCACTCAGTAGTTTTAAAAAATCACATCTCCTACCCATTTCTTGTGAGATAGATTTCTAACTGGTAAACTTTTTCTTGTGGTTATAAAACTGGCTGTTTTCTTTCACTGTATAGGGCTGGCCAAAAAGTTCATTTGTTTTTGTCTGCAAGATGGCTCTAGTAACGCTTAGTTGTCTTTAATGTCATTTAAAACAATTGCTAGATTATACTGTCATATCAGTGCGGATAAAAACTCTTATCAAAATTAATGATTTTTTTGGGTAGTCATCTTAATAAAGATAGAAGAAAATACGCATTTTCAGCATATTATGCTTTATCATTTCAAGAAAGGTAAAAATGCAACTGAAATGCAAAAAAAAGAACAAAACAAAAAAACCTGTGCTGTGTGTGGAGAAGGTGCTGTGACTGAGTAAACGTGTCAAAGTGGTTTGCGAAGTTTTGTGCTGGAGATTTCTTGCTTGGACGATGCTCCAGGTGAGGTAGACCAGCTGAAGTTAAGAGCGATCAAATCGAGACTTACTTGATAACAATCAACGTTATACCTCGTAGAAGATAGCCAACGTACTTAAGATATCCAAACAAAAAAAAAAAATCCAAATAAAGTTATTGGTGAAAATGAAAAATATGTCTTTTATTTTACAGAAAAAACCATACTGACTTTTTGGTCCACTCAGTATTTTCCAACTGCTTGTCTATATATGGGGGGAGGAGTTTTAAAAGTTTTAGTGTATTACTTTTGTAAGCAGTGAATCACTGAATTATTTTATTGTTGAAAGTTTCTCAGTTAATTCCCTGGGATTTCCAGGTAAATAACTACAGCATTTACAAAAATGTACTTCTACCTTCTCTTTTCTGTAATTATACCTCTTTTCTCTTTTGCATCAACTAGGACTTAAACAATGAAGAAATGTTAAATAGTGGGACTAAGCACAAATGCAAAAAAAGTTGTTTTCCCAACTTTCTTGGGAATGTCTCTAATGTTCAAGTTAATTCTCATTTTTAGTTTGAGATTTAAAATATTACATTAAAGAAGGTGATTTATGTCTATATTATTTGTTCTATTTTACTAGTTGAAAAATACAGAAGACATTAAAAAGATCTTTTGGCATCTACTGAGAGCTGATCTCAGTTTCCCTCCTTTAAAACCCCATCAATAGTTAATTTTATATATAGATTGCTTAATATTGAACCATCCTTGCATTCTTAAGAGTTTTCAAGTATAAATTTGGTATCAATTCATAAGAAACAGAACATAAAGCCTACTAATTCACAACTGCCATAACCTTGCTTTTTATTCAGAATATGAAAAAAACGCATCCTGAATGCACAGCAAATATACTTATCCATTCATTCCCAAGTTAAGGTTTGTTTTATATTAAAACGTCAGTAAATTCTTAAGACTAACACTCGAAGAATATCAGTGAATGACAAGTTTAAAGTTCACATAAGACTAACATGCTTTTCAGAGTAGGCCTTTCCTGAAACAGAAAATGGTTCTATATCAAAGTTCACATTAATTCTGAAGCAGAGAACAAAGCAACCAATTCATTTTCATATGGTCTTGCTGTCAGAATTCTTTTTTCCCTCTTCGTCTTTGAAAAACATGTATGTATATATAATATAAAGTTAACTAGTCATAGAATTACATCAAAACGTTATACCATAAGGTAATACTATTAAACAGATTCACAATTCTGTCTTTCAAAATTTAAAATTCAACAACAAATCCTGGAAGATAGCGGAATACTAGAATCTTGTTATAAAAACAATGCAGTCCTGACCAAAAGCATTGGAAATAGGTCACGTCCTGTTCTACATCACTGCTCTGTAAAAGGGACCTGCCCCTCGTGTCTAGAATGAACAGTGTTCATGTTAATTGGAACCATTACAATTTACATTTTGGGGGATACTTTCATCGTAAAAAGGTAAAAAATTGAGCAGGACCATCAGTGTTTCAACAAAAGAAAAGTTGCAGAATGTAAAAAAAAAAAAATTTACTTTTTCTGAACAACTATTCCCAAACATTTGGGTTATACTAATCAGTAAGATGAGGCCAATGTATCCTTAAACTGGTCATCAAACAAACAAACAAACAAATAAAGATCTATAATCAAGAAAGATTTTCATTTTTTTCCTTCCTGAAATAATCTAAAGCCATTCCTTCCAAAACTTCCACTACCACTTTATGGCAAGATTTATGCATTATCTGAAAAATAATCATTTCATATTATGAGCCAACAAAAATAGTAATCTTAAAAGAGAGTACAAAATTTCTTTTACCATATACCCCAAAAGTGAAACATTTCTATAGGTTCTTTGGCCTTTAGAGTAAAAAATGGTAATTCAATTACAAAAAAGTTTACAGAAGTTGAACTCCATCAATTACTAAGTAGTGGACAAGAAATATTTCAAAAGGCCGCCACACTGTGGTGGAATAGTGAACAATCTGGGACTTCTTGGATATGAAACCTGGACATCAATCTTTTTAACTAAGGCTCGACGAAGTCAAGCTTGACCAGAGACCATATTTTCATCTGCCAAACAGTTATAATAACTCCTACTACTTCACAGATAATTAACAGTTAATAGTCCATAGAGTACTACAGACATGTAAACTGTATTAAGAGAAATCAGGATTATTGCTTTGATTTGTTTAGTTTGCAGGGGTGGGGTGGGGATGATGGTAATATATTGCATTGAAAGTATAAGTTCCAATTAAAATATATGACAGTTTTTACTACTGGCTCTCTTATCTACCTTACATTCGGGAAACTCAAGCAATTAGGGATTTGAAAATTTTTGAACATTTTAAATTTCTTCAAAATGTAATTTTAAAAAGTAAATTTTTCAACAACCTCTTGTCAATCAGATTGTCTACATTTATTCAGCTACGTGTGGGCTAGTTACTGTGTTGGGCTTTGGGGAAATGAATAGCAATGCATGAAATAAATGTTTCAGGAGTTCAGGGTGGTGGAGAGTTGAAACATTACTTGGGGTAAACTACGGGAGTACTTCCAAGAGCTCCTAATGGAATTAAGGAAGGATCAGGGGAGGAATCCTCAGAAGTGGTGCCTGGGTAGCCTAGAAGAACAATGAACAGGAGACCGTGGGACAGGCCTTAGGGAAAGGAGAGCAATTTGTACAAAACTGAAAGGGAGGCAAAAAAGGTCTGTGTGTAGCGTTAGCAGGTCAGATGAGTTGGAAGACAGAAGGGCGAGGGATATGAAAGTCTTAGCAGAGGGCTTCAGACCAGGGTTGGAATGCCTCAGTCGGTGTCAGCTCTCCTGAACAAACCTCAGTTCCTTCAACTGTGAAGAACCGGTACAAGAGACTAAACAATAGAAAAACAGCGGGTGGCCTACAAATACATTCTTTTGTCTTCCTTGGTATGTAGGTGTGCAGCACACGGTTAAAGACCGTACGACGTTAAGTATGGCTGACTACATAAAACACAGCTCTTCATGGCTGGCTCTGGACAGGGTGCTCTCCAAACCACAGAGGCAGAAACAGACAGGAACAGCATCCACCTCACAGACTTGCAAACAGATCTCTCGGGCACTGCCTGGCATAGAGCAGAAACTCAACACGTTAGCTTTTACACTCGCTGTGGTAGGTTCTGAACTCAGAAGGCTCCGAACTGGACAGAAACGGCTCTCAGCTTGGCACAAAACTTACTTGGTGGCAAAACCCGACCTGAGGCTATTTATAGTTTCCATGAATTCATACCTATCGCCGCACAAATATTAATCGCTAGATTAGGTAGGGGATGCTGCCCCAACACTGTTGAAGGCGCCATGTCTATGAACTTTACCGTCTTTCTAAAAATTTAAGAATAAAATTCAAAGATTTCTGAATTCCAAAACACACGGGGCCTCTGGATTTCGGTTACAGATCTCTGGAGGAAGAGAACACGCCGATCAACACTCGCAGACCAATTCCAGTTTGAGAAACACTAGGGATGCCAGCAGCAAGAAAAATTTCCGTTTTCCCCGCCCAGTGAACACCACTAAATACAGAATTTCTGAAAGATTTCTGACGACCACCTTCGCTTGTAGTGAGGTTTCATTTTCAAAACAGGCGTATATACAAGTATTTCTTTAGTAGTACTGCTATAAAAATGTTTTCGTCTGGTATGATTTGATGCTTCAACATTAGAATCTTTACATATTGCAAGCACTACTCTTGGTTTTCAGAGAGGAAGACGGTTCAGCTATATTTATAAGCTACCTTTCATAGTATGCGCTAACACCCCAAGACAAAATATTACAGGGCTTAGTGTCATCTAATGTGTTTGCTAGCAACTCCTGTAGTAAGGAGTGACCGGAACGTTGTCACACTGCGTGTAATCTTAAACAAGAGCCAAAGATTCCTCGAAGTAGGTATTCGGGCCTAGCCCTTCTCTTGTATTAGAATTTTATGAATGGGGAAATCGGGGCCAAGGGCCGCGCGGCTGGAGGCCCTTTAGGGCCACACGAACAAAGAGAGCCGGGATCAACCGGAGCGAACCGGCCTCGGAGTGGGTCGTGCCTGCCGGGCAACCGGTGGGGGAAGGGCCAGGCCCGCTCCCCGCCCCGCCCCCCCAGGCAGGCCTGACGTCAAGCACGGAGAAACCCGTCTGGCGCTACCTCACCGGCCTCTGATGCCTTCTCCCGCGGACAGACCATGGTGGGGGGGGGGGGGTGTCGGAGGACTGCTCGCAGCCCCAAGGAAGAGTGCGGGGAAAAAATCGTTTAGTCCCCGAATAGCAATTCGCGGCACCTCCGTTACCGTGCCCGCCTCCCGCTCCAGCGCATTCCCTCTCCCCCCTCCAGACCATCATTAGCGCTGAAGCAGCCTCACCCGGCAAGATCCGAGCACGCAGCAAGGTCCAGAGGCAGCGATGGACACGAGGAAACCGAGGGCTGAAGAACCAAGTGCAGCCTCACTGACAGGAGCGGCGACGATGGCACCAGCAGCGGAAGCAGCAGCACCAACACCAACAGCGCGCGGCCCCTCCTGGCACCGGAACAGGAAGCACCAGCGCCGAACGACCGCCCCTGCGGGCGCTTCTCCGTCCCCTTGGCTGGCTCGCGCGCGCCCCTCGCAGGCCCCTGGCGGCCTTGCAGCCCACCCAACCGTTCCAGAGCAGCTACTCCTGGCGCTTGAGGCCCCGCCCCCCTCTCCCGAGGGCTCTCAAGTGGGAGTCAGGAAAGCTCCCCAGTTTTCCGGAGTTCTTAGCCTTCAGAGGAAACGCCTGTAGTTAGTGACATTATGGGCAGCCTGGAGGAAATTGCTTAACCATTTCCTGGAATGGCTTGAGGGCAGGTTCTGGACAGCCCAACCCTCCAAGCGCGCTGTGTCTGTGGCCCAACTGGGGGACGCGAACCCTCGGGCTAAAAATGGGGAGAGAGAAAAGGGAAGATGTTTACTAGTGGCATGATATATTGAAGTTAACTAAATAAACAGCTGACTTTAAAGGTTTTTCCTGATCAATACCTCTTTCCCCACGTTCATTTTCGAATAAACTTTTAAGTACTTGTTAGGCCTGAAAGATTGACACATGGCACCTGACATTAAGGAACCTACTAGCTAGGAATACCATAATTATATGATGTGCAAAATATATACATAAAATAGGTATATTTTGTGTTAAAATATGCAATATTCTTATAACATTGTGTTAGCTATTAGTAGGGTCAATGGATGAATATGTTGTTATAAACTTCTTAAACGGAGATTTCTCTCTGAACATGCGACACATCACACTTATTTCCCACACCAAAAAATGAAGAATGAGCTATAGCGGGACTTCAAATACCTAAGCCTGGAGAAGGCAGATTTTTCGGGTCATGTCAGTAGTCTATGAAAAATGATACCACTTGTGTAACAACCAAACCGGCCCTCATAGGACCCAGTCTCTTGTGGAGTCACAAGGAAGGCTGAGGCAATAATAGTGTTATCTTTATTTAAAATTTTGATGTTTTACTTATTACAGGTCTTTTTTCTTTGTGTTCTGATTTTAAAGTGTTACACCAAAATACTATTTTTCATTATTGCATTTTTTGGTAAACATAAATTCTGTGCTCAGGTTGAGTGCCTCACATCACTGTAATCCTGATCGTGGTTATCAGTTACTTCCACCTTCCGCCATGCTACCAGCTAATAACTGAGGAAGATGGGAATTCCAGCCTTAGGTCATTCCTGTCCTGTGTGGGGTCCTACAGGCAACCTTTGGGCACTAAATCACCATCTAGCTTTTTTTAGAACTGCACTGAAGACTGAAGACCACCCATTCCAATCCTTCCACTTCTTTCACATATGTCACATCTGCAATGTGGTATGCAGATTTCACCTTCTTCTGTTCCCGTCATCTTTATCTTGCATAGATATTCCCCACACTGCAATAAATCTCTTGCACATGTAATTACACCTTGACACCTGCTTTTGGAAGACCCAAACTGATACACTAAAAACTGAAAGGAGTGTATTATAAATTAGAAAATGTTTAAGAATACAGATTTAAGTTATTTTTTTTTCAGATTGTGAAAGTTCAATGGGTGAGTTAAGGACATACAATGTTTTTTAAAACAAAACACAAAGCCTTTGGATTTTGTATATGAAGTTTTAATTAAGGAACAAAAATTTATTCAGGTCAATTTATTTGAACTCACATCCAAGAAAAAACTAACAACTTCAGGATTGGAGATAAAAATGGCAATAGTCTTTTTTGGGTAAGGGGTGGATCTTAGAACCCTGATTGACAGGGGTACTATTAGCTTTGTGAATTTAGTACTTAAACTCTGTATACTGAAGTATACTTCAAGTTCATACTTGGTTTATACAGAATTTATCCAATTCTAGCAAAATTAGCACAATTTAAGTAAACTTCCTTGAATTTTACACTCTCTCTAGTTTGAAAGCTAAGATTTGATTATAATCACTGCAAAATGGTTGCAGGCATACCTTGGCAATGTTGTAGGTTCAAGTTCAGACCACTAAGGCAAAGCAAATATCAAAACATTGGGCTCCCAGTCATATAGAAGTTACGTTTGCACTATACCATATCAAGTGTGCAGCAGCGTTAGGGCTAAAAAGCATACACCTCAATTAAAAATACTTTACTGCTAAGAAATGCTAACCATCAGCTGAGCCTTGACAAAGGTCACTGATCACAGATTATCATAACAAATATGAAAATGAGCAAATGCTGTTAGAAAAAAGATGCTAGTAGACCTGCTGCCACAAACCTTCAATGGAGAAAACACAACGGTATCTGTAAAGTGTAATAAAGGGAAGCACAATAAAATGGGGTATGCCTGTATCTTTACTTCCTGCAAATGTAACCAACTTTTAAAATAATTTAGGCAAACAACAACTTTACATAAACCTTACTAAGAGCAGGAAGAAAACGCAACTCTTCATCTAAATGCAGAGACTAAACCATAAATTCAAACTGTACTGTTCTCTCTATTGTCATTATTTTTACAGACTAAAAGCGAATGTGAATCTGCAGGGCCCATTAAGGGAATACCTTGAAAACCTATTACCACATTAGCTCTTAACAGTTGTACAGAAATTATCTTCAAGTATGTGCCAAGGGTGACCTCTTAACTGAAGAATTAACCTTCAGAAGTCAAGTGACAAGTATTACTATCTACATTTTATAGGCTGGGAAATTAAGGCAAATATTTAGGACTGAGTAACCGGCTTAAAATTAAAAAATTAAAGACTCTGGCTTTACGTGAAATAAGATTCACACGCCCCAAATCCCTTTCCAGTGGGTTATATCCTTTAGTCTACATTTCTACTGAAAAACTAATGCACTTCAAAAAGTTATGTCCATTTTGTGTCCCATATATTAGTGTATTAGAATAGTACAGTCTTGCAGTACTGCTTGTTTCTAGTAGGTCATTAAAAAAGAAAATGCTTTGTGCTTTCTGTTCACTCTTTAGAAATAAAATGAATGTAAAACTGATTAAAACCAAAATTGTAAAGGTTTTTTTCAAAGTAGAAACAATCTGCTTGACTTAAATATTTTACTCATTTGAGCATTAAATTGCCTAAAACATAGGCTATTTTAAGTTTCAGCATTGTTTCCCTTGAGTTGTCTCCAGCCATCTTATGATGATTGTAAATCTATTTTATGCAATTTGCTCTACCAAAATCAATACATAACTGATTTGACTATTTATAGCTGAGTGACAAAAAGTATTTTTAATAAAAACTAAGCATATAGAAACTTCCGGCCAAGATGGAGGCATGGGTAGACATACTGCCTCCTCGCACAACCAAAAGGACAACAAATTTAAAAACAAAAAACCACCAGAACTCACAGAAAAACTGTATGGAAGGCTGACAACCAAGGAGTTAAAGAAAAAACATTCATCCAGACCAGTAGGAGTGGAGAGGACTTGTGGCAAGGCAGCTGGTGGACTGGGGCAGGCAAGGCGGTGGGGGTCCGGCATTCGAGTGCAGATAAACTGGGAGGAACAAACAACTAGGGAGCAAGACAGACCACACAACCCAGGGTTCCAGCGCAGAGAAATAAGCCTCAAAGCCTTTAACTGAAAACACCTGTGGGGGTTGTGGTGGCAGCGGGAGAAACACCCAGCCTCACAGGAGAATTCGTTGGAGAACCCCACAGGGTCTTAGAATGTACACAAACCCACCCACCCAGGAATCAGCACCAGAAGAGCCCAATTTGATTGTGGGTAGCAGTGGAAGTGACTGAAAGCCAGCTAAGAGCGAAAAAGCCAGCTGAGAGCAAAGACGGCTTAGTTCCCTTTCAGACCCCTCCCCCACATAGAGCACCACAATGCATCCACGTGGGTTGCCCCGCTCTGGTGAACACCTAAGGCCCCGCCCCTTACTACATAACAGGCGGGCCAAGACAAAAAAACAAATGGTCCAAATGAAAGAACAGTTCAAAGCTCCAGAAAACCAACTTAAGTGACGAAGAGATAGCCAACCTATCAGATGCACAGTTCACAACACTGGTTACCAGGATGCTCCAGGAACTCACTGGGTACTTCAACAGCATAAAAAAGACCCAGGCAGCAAAGGTTGCATTATGTGAAATAAAGAAAAATCTACAGGGAACCAACAGTGATGGGAAGGAAACCAGGAATCAAATCAACGGTTTAGAGCAGAAGGAACATTCAATCAGAACCAAATGAAAAGACAAGAATTCAAAAAAATGAGGAGAGGCTTAGGAACCTCCAGGACATCTTTAAACAATCCAACATCCAAATCATAGGGGTGCCAGAAGGAGAAGAGGAAGACCAAGAAATTGAAAACTTATTTGAACAAATAATGGAGAATTTCCCCAATCTGGCAAAGGAAATAGACTTTAAGGAAGTCCAGGAAGCTCAGAGAGTCCCAAAGAAGTTGGACCCAAGGAGGAACACACCAAGGCACATCGTAATTACATTAGCCAAGATTAAAGATGAGAGAACCTTTAAAGCAGCAAGAGAAAAGGAGACCATTACCTACAAAGGAGTTCCCATTAGATCATCAGCTGATTTCTCGAACAAAACCCTGCAGGCAAGAAGGGGCAGGAAAGAAGTATTTGAAGTCATGAAAGGCAAGGACCTATATCCAAGATTACTGCATCCAGCAAAGCGATCATTTAGGATGGAAGGGCAGAGAAAGTGCTTCTCAGATAAGGTCAAGTTAAATCATCACCTAGACCTTATTATATGAAATGTTAAAGGGACTTATCTAAGAAGATAAAAAATATGAACAGTAAAATGACAACAAACACAGCTATTAACCATCAAACCTAAAACAAAAACAAAAATGAAAACTAAGCAAACAACTAGAACAGGAAGAGAATCCCAGAAATGGAGATCACATGGAGAGTTATCAGTGAGGGAAAAGGTACAGAGAATTTTTAGCATAAATGGTAGGTAGAAAACAGATAGGGGGAGGTTAAGAATAGTATAGGAAATGTAGAAGCCAAAGAACTTATATGTATGACCCATGGACATGAACTAAAGCGGGGAATGCTGGTGGCAGGAGATGTGCAGGGTGGAGGGGAAAAAAGGGGGGAAATGAGACAACTGTAATAGCATAATCAATAAAATATATCTAAAAAATAAAAACTAAGCATATATTCATGAGTTAGGTCTCAAGGTTTTTTGTTTCATAGGAAGGAAGCTCTCTATTATGTGGATCTATAAAATGATCCAAACTTCAGAGACAGGAAGCTGATAACTTGATTTATCTTCTTAATGGACTTGGCTCATGAATAAATGATAATGGTTTGTTTTTCTTATAAAAAGAAATGAAATTTGTATAATGATATGAGTCCTAATTGCGACATTTGCTCTCCTTTTTAAAGGATTTCTAATCTCTAAGACATTCTTTGTATTATTATTTATAAAAGAACTCAAAACTTAAACTGAAAGCCATTCTTTGACCACAGTTTACCATCAGCTGAAATTTAGGAAAGAACACAGGTCTGATCACCAAATCAATAAATCTAGCCACAGGCTGACTAAAAGCTTCCTTTAATCTTCTTCCTATTAGGTCTTCCTTTAAATTAAACCATTCCCTTTATGAATTATTTAAGTGAATGGAATGATTATAGAAACATCATACATGATTCTTCATACAAAAATGCTCAAGGAACCTAAAAAAGTCCGTCAGCATATTTTAGGAATCATAGTATGAATCAAGATGCTGTTGCTTAAAAAAGGGGGGTTAATGTCCTGAAACACTTCAAGAGAAATAGAGAAGTCAAGTTTACTTCCTGATTAGTGCAGGATGATTCCCAAAGCACAGTTCAGTGTCTGGTCCAGACTAGCTATTAGCAATGAAGTAGCTCCCTTTCACTGTCAAGGCTTTTCCCTGAGGTAAAGCCTAATTCTTAATTTTAATATTTTATCTTGTTTCTTTTAGCCTCATCCTCTTACCAATGAGCTCTACACATTTCCACCATTCTGAATGCTTTCTCAACTACAGATTTACTTTTCAAATTATCACAATGTGTTAAGTGTTACAAAATTTACAGATATATTGGTATCTTCCCACATTGTCCCTCTCAAAACTTACTCATTTAACTCACATATTTCCTAATTTCACTGTAATAAATGTATTAGTTTCTAAATATTGGATGCTCTTCCAAATACGTCCTCACAAACTGGCTGAGAGATTAACTTCTATAAATTCCGATCTCTTAATGCTTTAAAAAATGAATTTGTTACTCTTTTCTTTTTCCTTCATGGTAAACAACTTTCTTCTCAAGTCTTTTATATTTCTACTTTCCAGATTTCTTTTTACTATAGCAAATACCAAGGGAAAAATACAAGACATTTCAGAGTAAATGACTATTCCTCCTCTCATTTATTAGATCATTTACTTCAAGGCTATATACATGGCAGTATTTTGAAAATGTTAACAGCTACTAATTGAAGTTGAGAAAATAAGAAAGCCAGAGAAAATATACCACAACCAGTTTGACTATGTGAAAAGCTACTTAGATCTTGATTTTTATATAAATACCAATTTTTACCATTATAAAACATAATTATGCTTCATTTTTCTTTATAAAATTACCTTTTAACAGAATATTTGTTAGTTTGTCATCCCTTAGGTTTTTCTGTACCAATAGAAAGTTATTTTTAAAGAAAAATATTTAAAATAATTGTTTCATAGAAACAGAAAGTTTCATTATCAAATTCTGATAAAAAAATTATAACCATGGGTAGTCTTACCATACTATTAGTTTTCTCTCATCAAAGATGAGTATTTAGGAAGTGTTGTATTGGTAAGTAAGAAAAGATTCTCAGTGATCTATAAAAGTGCCTCAATAAAGATGAGGTAGTAGTAGACTTTTCTTTTGTAAGAGGGAAATATCTCTTTAGAAGAAATATTTGTCTTGACATTGGTGTTGAGATTCTGAGCCTCATCACTGCTGAGAGAGGTGCTATTCTAGGAGCTACCTTTCATTGGAACTGAGACAATCTTGAGATCACCGAGAAAAAAATGATAGAAGATAATGGGAACAGATTTTCTTGGTTTAATTTTGTGGTAATTGCTAAGAATTTATTTTAATACTATTATCGAAAAAATGGCATCTTTCCATTAGCAGCAGAACTGCACAAAAGAGAAACGCTACTTCAACATAAAAGCAATGATATTTAAGAAACAGCTGTTCTAAGTTGGAAATTTGAGTCAAATTTCTTTCAACTCAGGTAGAATCTGTTTTCTAGTAGAGCTAAACTAGCATCAAGAAATTAATTACTATATTAAAAATGGCAATTTACAAAGTGGTAAACAGCTTATCAGAAGAAACAACTGTTTAGGAAATTTATTATTCACTGATTCTTTAAAAAAGGGGATGGATAAATATCACTTCATTTATCTCATATTGAAATAATTATGTTTCTAAATGCTTTCCTCTTCTTGGGACAGTAAGTTTAAAATATTACACCTGCTGCCCAGCACTGTTCAGTACGGCATAAGCCATGTAGCTCTCAAAATATTTTCCCCTTTTTGAAGCCACAATAACACATGTTAACTCTGAAAATAATTATTTGAAACCTGAAGGTCAAAAACAATAGTAAGCTTTCTAAATAATAAGCTCTATGTTTACTTTTGAGGATTTACTCAAGCTCAATTTAAAATAATGGAAAACGACATAGGGATCAATGAAAATTTGTGGTTGTTTATGAACTGTGGCATTTCCCCAAATAATAGGCTCAGAGTTTCTATGAAAGAGCTAAGTAGGAGTAACAGTTCATTAGTCAATGCAGAAGAGCCACACGGTTTGCTTTAGTACTTTAGTAACTACCACTTACTAACAGTACTATCACTATTTTTAAAGCGCCTAGTGAGAAAGGAACAATACTCAGGTTCTGAAGATGGTAACTTCTCCAGGTTTCAAGAGATCTACTCAAAGAACAACAAACGGCCACGCCATATTGTAGAATAAATTCACCTTTAAAAATGTCATGTTCTCATTTGATTCTTACTGACCAAATTTAGTAATCCTGCTTTATAGTTAATATTTTACATAAAAACACAAATTTGATTTAAGCCATTTTGTTAACTTTAACATCCCTATCAGTAAATTACTAAAGTCAATTACACTAATATGGATTGTGAATTACAACACTAAGCTTTACTCAAGAATTTAAAAACAACTCTGAAAAGGGGGACGAGGAAACCATATTTTATGTATAGGAATGCCAGTGGCATAGGTTAACAAAGCATTTTACACATAGAAAAGGACATAGGATTATTTTTAAAGAAAATCATGAAATACAGATTTTTAACTGTGTTTACACTGTCTAGCAAATTCAAATATCCCTGGATCATATGCAAATTACAATTAAGAAAAGAAAAAAAGTTAAGTATACACCCTGTATAACAGAAACAAAAACCAAACACCTAGTCAAAAATATCCATTAACCCTTAGTGTGTAACCTTAAACAATTAGTGTATCATAAGAAAAATAAACTGATCTGCAAGCAAAATTTAGGGCAGAGGTTTATTTTGGACTCTAACTGCCCTTGTAGAAAAATTGAAAGTAGCGTTAACAAAAATAAAATATTTAAATTCCTTTCTTCCTACCCTTTACCTAACATTGTTGTTCTGGCGCATCAATCCTGAGTACTCTAACTTTTGATTTATAGTGATATTCCTTCAGATATAATTTCATAGAAGAAGGAATTGGAAGGGCATCAATACCATCATAAGTTGTATAGTTACAAATAACTGTTCTGCATATATGCTGCAGGGAAAAGGGGAAAGTCCGAATTAAAGGAGTAGATAAAAGTGGTTCAAAGAACATACAGGCACTTGGGTCCTTATAATGTTCTAGGAGCCCAGTAATGTCAGGAGAATGGAAGACACAAGGATCATGTGCATCAAAACTAAAGTTGTGATTCCACTGTTCAATTCTAGCATGAAGAGAACGACTATAACGTCTAAAACTAACAGAAAATAAATAGTCTTCCTGTGCTGAGTCGCGAAGTAAAAAAGTACCCTCTGGTTTCCCTTCTAGTAGAGCTTCCGCTGCATATTTGTCCATAACTCCCCAGTAACATGGATTGTTATTGATCCGAAGAAGGTCTGGTACAAGACAGTGGACATAATCAATCTGGGTGTGGTACTTAGGAGTTGTTTCCAACTGCAGGATTTCTTCATCCATCTCCCATTTGGGTTTGTTTCTTTTCCTGGAACTCGCACAAAGCGTTATAATTTCATCATCTGAATCCATATCACTATCTTCTATGCTGTTATTTGAAACCAGGTTCATCACAGAGCCAGTCATAGGACCACTCCTACATGAAGCACTGTTGGGGGTTATGACACAGGGCTGAACACTGGGATGTGAAAAACAGTTCACCTCTTCTTCCATGTCTCTTCTTTGTTGGAGCTGACCACCTCTCCTTTCACTCTGAGACAAGTCTGTGCTTACCAAGTCATCTGATTTGGGATTGATAGGAGCAGTGTGCCGTTTAATAAAATGCCATCTAAAGGCTAAATCTGATCGAGGTGGGAAAGGACACTTATCTAACATGAGTTCACTGATATGAATTTTTCTTTTAGATGGAAGCCCTGAAGAGTGACGACCACTACAATTCTTTATTGGGAAACACTGCCCCACAGCATCTTGCAGTTTCTGTTTAAGAGATCGGCCTAAAAATCTATGGCCACAGGAATGATCTAAATCCAACTCGATGGACGAACAGCTGTGCTTTCTTTCTGGGCTCCGCAAAGGAACTTCAGTTTTCTCTATAGCATTTACTGTTTCAGCATCTGAACAACTTTCACTCTTTTTTGACCAAGATAACTTCTTTCCACTCCACACATAGCCGTCCTTTCTGTCGGCACTTCTACTCCGACTAGTTTTGGGTCTGACATCTAAATTTTTACTATTACTTTCACTATTTTCTGCCATTTTAATAAATTATACAAAAATTCCAGTGTTATAAATATTGCTTTTTCAGTTTTTCTGGAAGCAAATTTCTTCTAGGCACGTTCATGTACCTAAGGAAGGAAAAAAAACCCTTAATCATTTGTCATTCACATCATATAGTTTACATATTAAACTGCAAATAGACCCAAGATGAAAAATAGTAATAAGTACATGAAAAAGATGGAGTACTTAAGCAAAAGAGCCAAGCTTCCTCTATTAGCCAAAATATATGACCAAAATGTGAATAATTTCTTGTCTTGAGGTACATCTTATGCTAACAGCTTTTTCCCTTATTTTTTCATTTCACAATAGACCACTGAATTCACCTTAAGAGACAGTGAGAAATCTATAAGCTGGTGTTTAAAGGTCACTACCATATACATAGTTCCTTCACTTCCTTCTTGTTTTTATTCCTACTGATTGAAAATATGAATGGTTTTAAGTTATAAAGCTATTAAGAATTTATTAAATAAGTAATCAGTACTGAACAGTATAAACACCACATAAGCATTCCCTATGTATTTTTTTTTGGGGGGGGGTTCCAATTTTTATTTACGAAAAACACAAATAATAGCCACCATACGTTTTAGATCACTCTAAGATACCAGGTTATCAAATTCCAGCACCCCCAAAATATTTTTTTAGCTATTCTTTTCATGGGGAAGTGTAAAATATCCACTGAAGTTTTGAAGTGCTAAAAATTAAAAGAAATAAAGAAGGAAGGGGGGTAGGGAGGGAAAGGGGGTGAGAAGAAAAACAGAGTAGGGAAGAAAGACAGAAAGGAAGAAACTGAGGGAGGGAGAGAGGAAGAGAGAAGGAGGAAGTCTGACTCCCATATGACTTTCCAGTTCCCTTGGGACTCAGAGGCCCTGGTTTTGAGAAACAACAATTTTAGTCTGAGGAGTCTATCTTCTCCAAGTAAGACAGTTAGTTATCTTCCTTTTCAAAGCAGGACAGGCACATGTTCTCTTGTAGAGCTTCTTAACCATCCTTGGGTTGGGGAAGGATTAAATATACACTGAAGAAATCTAGCTCAGGCAAACTCCTAAGAACAAGTTCTTGGCCAATGATAAATTTTTTGGAGCTGGAATGGTGGTATTTGGCATCAGGTGAATTTCAGCATCTCCCCACATTTTGGTGTCACAAGCTTTCAGGAAAGAGGCATCAGGCCAACTTGAGGCAAAATGAGGAAAAACATATCATCTAAAGTTTGAAATGCCTAGAGCTTTTACTTACTAAAAAATTACCAAAATAACAGTTGATATATGACCAACTTGATTCCAACGGGTGTGAGCTCCATCTAGCCTCCCTGCTACCTCTAAATTGTGTCATTTCTTCCTTCATTTCTACATCATAGCTAAACTCTCTACCTCTAATTTTCTTTTAAGATTTTATTTATTCATTTTTAGAGAGAGGGGAAGGGAAGGAGAGAGGGAGAGACACATCAATGTGTGGCTGCCTCTTGTGCACCCCCCACCACACACCTGGCCTGTAACCCAGGCACGTGCTCTGACTGGGAATCAAACCCTGCGACCTTTCTGTTTGCAGGCCAGTGCCCAATCCACTGAGCCACACCAGTCAGGGACACATTCTCTTCTAAAATTAGGGTGTAAAGCCAAAACAAGGGAAGCAAAACAGGAAACAAGATATTCAACATAGGGGAAAGGAAAAGTGAATTCTTGAGATGATGATGAAGGGAGGTCTCTGGACCTGCTGGAGAGCATGTCATTCATATAACCACACGCAAGGACCTAAGGCTCCCAGGTGGAAGATTTTAAGGAAAAAAAATAGAATTAACTTTTGGAAAATGCAATTGAGAACATATGAAAGCAATGGAAAAAGAATTAGGTAATTACTAATTACAGAAAAATTCAAACATTATACATGAAATTAGAGTTATGAAATATAACACATGGCTTGGCAGTGAATGATATTTACCAAAATTGTGATATAACTATAACAAAAGAATGGTAAGAGAACAAGACTAAAAGAGAGGTAAATCCTAAGAACTCAATTGATATCTAATCTAATAATTGATGACTCAAAAAAGCAAAGCATAAACATATTATTTAGAAATATGGGACTTCTGGCCAAGATGGAGGCATAGGTGGATGCACTGTTACCTCCACGCACAACCAAGATAGGAACAACAACTATTTAGAAACAGAATAACATCCAGAAATGACAGAAAATTGATATGAATAGAAGTCGGACAACCAAGAAGTTGAATTAGACCCGTGCATCCAGACTGGTTGGAGGGGTGGAGACGAGCAGCCAGGGGCGGGTACCAGCATGGAGAGCAGAGAGCAGCGGGACCAGGCTCATAAGGCATCTGGGGCATGCAAGACCGCAGCGGGTGGACCCTGAGTGTGCAGGCAGCAGCTGGCAGACCCTGGTTCAGGGTTGGACACCGGCAACCAGCAATTGGCAGACCCAGTGAGGCGGTGATTGTAAAGCAAGGCAGTGCATGCAACCCAAGATCATAGAGCTGGGAAATACAACCTCGGGACAATGATTGAGGTCACCTATAAGAGTTGAGCCACATGGAGAGACACCCAGCCTCACAGGAGAGGTCCTTGGAGGGTCCCACGGTGTGCACAAGCCCACCCACACTGGGATTGGCACCAGAGGGTCCCAGTTTGCTTGGGGGAAGCAGCAGAGGGGACTGAGGTCCCATGGAGAATGGAGCAACTGCCACTGTTCCCTCTCGACCCTGTCCCCACATACAATGTTACAATCCAGCAACTGGGGTGCCCCGCCCTGGTGAACACCTAAGGCTCCGCCCCTTACTGTAACAGGTGTGACCAGACCAAAAAAAAAAAGGCAGATGGCTCAAACAGAAGAACAAATCAAAGTCCCAGAACTCATCCTTTTAAGCGACTGAGAGACAGCCAACCTACCAGATGCACAGTTCAAAACACTGGTGATCAGGAAGCTCACATTTTGGTTGATTTTGGTCGCAAATTAGATGAACAAATGCAGGCTACTATAAGAGAAATGAAAGCAAATGCACAGGGAACCAATAGTGATGGGAAGGAAACTGGGACTCAATACAATAGAGTAGACCAGAAGAAGAAACAACCAACCAAATAGGGAAGAATGGTAAAATAAGAATTCAAAAAAATGAGGAGAAGCTTAGAAACTTCCAGGATATCTTTAAACATTCCAACATCCAAATTATAGGGACACCAGAAGGAGAAGAGGAAGAGCCAGGAATTGAAAACTTATTTGAACAAATAATAAAGGAGAACTTCCCCATTCTGGCAAAGGAAATAGACTTCCAGGAAGTTCAGGAAGCTCAGACAGTCTCAAAGAAATTGGACCCAAGGAGGAACACACCAAGGCACATCATAATTCCATTAGCCAAGGTAAAACTGAAGGAGAGAATCCTAGAAGCAGCAAGAGATAAGGAGACAGTAACCTACAAAGGAGTTCCCATCAGACTGTCAGCTGATTTCTCAAAAGAGACTTTACAGGCAAGAAGGGGCTGGAAAGAAGTATTCTAAGTCATGAAAGGCAAGGACCTACATCCCAGATTGCTCTATCCAGCAAAGCTTTCATTTAGAATGGAAGGGCAGATAAAGTGCTTCTCTGATAAGGTCAAGTTAAAGGAGTTCATCATCACCAAGCCCTTATTTTATGAAATGTTAAAGGGACTTATCTAAGAAAAAGAAGATAAAAAAAACCATGTATAGTAAAATGACAACAAACTCACAATTATTAACAACCACACCTAAAACAAAACCAAAAGAAACTAAGCAAACAACTAGAACAGGATCAGAACCACAGAAATGGAGATCACATGGAGGGCTAGCGGCAGGGGAGTGGGAGGAAGAAAGAGGGGGAAAAGGTATGGAGAGTAAGTAGCACAGATGGTAGGTAGAAAATAGACAGGGGAAGGGCAAGAATAGTATGGGAAATGTAGAAGCTAAAGAACTTATGACACATGGACATGAACTAAAGGGGGGGAATGTGGGTGAGAGAGGGTGTACAGGGTGGAGGGGAGTGAAGGGGGGAAATGGGACATTTGTAATAGTATAATCAATAAAATATATTAAAAAAAGAAATATGATGGTAATTATCAGAAAAAATTTTAAAAATTGGAAGTAGATTCCTTCAGGATGGACAGAAGAGAACTGCAGTGTTTCTTAGCTTCTTAGCTTCATTTTTTAACCTAGGTGCATGTATCATTTCGATGAATATAAATTTAAGAAATTAATACTCACTGTGAAAACTTTAAAGTAGAAAAATTGTGAAGAAAAACCATAAAAACCATCCATAATCCTACTGCCCAGTAACCACTTTTAACATTTTCAGTATCTCTACACATGCATATGGCAAGGATGCAGTTCCACAGCAGTGACAGCGGGCACTGCAAATATGGTTCGAGTCCAGCTTGTTTTACACCTGCTATATCACCCTGAAGCCTGTTTCTTTATCTGTAAAGTAGAGGTAGTGACGCTACCTATTTCACTGGGCTGTTGGGGATTAAATGAAATAATGTATGTAAAGTACTTAGCTCAGATTCTAAATGTATTATGTACTCAATAAATGTTAACATATTTTTTATTTAAAAACAACATATTAGATATGTTGTTTTATTAAAGCACCTAAGCCAGTTTTAGTTAGACAAGCAGCTCTTAATGAAGAAATAGCAGAACCCCTCTGTCTTCAGCCCAAAGCAAACCAGTTTATGAGCAAATAAAATTTTCAGGAGGATAACTAGTACGGTACTTCAAAGTAAAAAAAGAAAAAAGAAAAAAAAAAGGATCAATATGCCAGATATAGCTGCAACTCAACAGACCATAAAGCTACAAAAAATTTGACTCCCCCCGCCCCCCCACCAGAACTGATTTCCAGCCTTCCTCTATACAAGTTTATATGCTAACCTAACAGGTTTACTTTGGCAAGGCTTACCAACTTGCATATGGTTGGTACCAAATGATCAAGTGCCCTGGAATTTAGGTTAACTAATCGTTCTTACATGTGCTAATGCTGCAGGTATCCATAAAATGAAGTGAAAAATACTATTACCTTAAATTTTCCATACATTTACCTGTACTTAAAGAGTTAATGCACAGAAAATCTTCTGATTATCTTTTTGAATCTAATAATTATAGCTTTATATAAATTTTACATAGGTAGTCTTTTGCTAGAAAACTGAGTTCATGCTTCAGAAGTCCTACTTTTTAAAACTGCTAATGGCAAAAGCTGATTTGGCAAAACACAGTATACCGATATATTAGTCAGAATGTCACTTAATGTTATAGTTTCCAAAGTAGAAATAAAATTTATTTCCATTTATATTTGTCTAAAAGTTAGAAAAAATAAAGTTTTAATATTGGATGTCTCGTTGACAATGTTCCAATCACTCATCAGCACATGCGTTACTTGTCTGAAGGTGTGCTATCCCCTGAAAGGAGATCTGGGGTTCCAAAAAGCTGAAGACTTGATTGTGCCCTCTCCATTTCTTGTTTACTTTCAGTGTACCACACTGCGTGCATGTTGCTGGAGTAGAATCGTGGAATAGATCATCTTAAATAAGAGAATCTTTATAATACTTTGTAAATAGATATGATCCTGGAAATTTTATAACACAAGGTTTGCTAATTACCTCAGAGCAAAATATTTAAATAAGTTTTGAACTTTTAAGATGAATTATGCATTTTTCTTTTACAAAGTGACAAGTGTTCTAAATTTGTTTAACTTTACTGGGATAACAGGTGACTCTTAGAAGCTACTTAGCAGATACATTAAAAAAGATTAGAAGAGGCCTCCCTCTTGCCTCTCAGCCACTGACAGCCATCCAGACTAAGACTTGGAAATTTCCAGGTCATGTGAGCCATAGCCTTGGCCACATCAGAAACACCTGGGAGGCTGAGGTAATGCTGGTGGCTTGCATCACCCATCACAGGATCAGCTTTGATAAATACCACCCAAGTTACTTTGGGAAAGTTGGTATGAGGCATTACCACTTACAGAGGAACCAACCTTCTGCCCAACTGTCAACCTTGATAAACTGTGGATGGACCTTGGTCAGTGAGCAGACATGGGTAAAAGCTGCCAAAAACAAGACTGGAGCTGCTCCTATCCTTGATGGTGGTGTGATAGGGCTACTACAAAATTCTGGGGAAGGGAAAGCTCCCAAAGCAGCCTACCATCCTGAAGGCCAAATTCTTCAGCAGAAGAGCTGAAGAGAGGATGAAAGGTCTTGGATTTGGGCCGGGGAGGCAGGAAAGGGACCCTGAGTCCTGTTAGTTTGAAGCCACAGGAAGGGAAGTTCATTAAATGGTCACAAGTGTTTTTTCAAAAAACAAAACGAACAACCCCCCCACAAAACAAAACAAAAAACCCCAAAAGCACAGAGAGAGGGCGAGAGAAAGGGAAAGAGAGAGAGAGAGAGAAAGAAAAGAGAGAGAGAGAGAGGAAGGAAGAGAGGGAGGGAGGGAGGGAGAGAAAGGCAAAACAACAAAACTGATCACTTCATGGTACAGGAAAAATCTTAATACTTACTGAGAAAGTAACTTTTTTAAAAGTTTATGCTATGGAGAGATCATTTTAGGAAAAAAGATATTTAGAATTTCCTTTACTATTACATAATTTTATAAAAGAGAGTAAATACTTATAAAAATCTCGCATCTTTACATTTAAATACATGGAAAAAAATTTTAAATCTCTTCCAGATATTCCACTAAACCAAAATTCTTAAAATAAAAATCACATACTCTAAATAAAAATAACATTAATTTTTAGTGAGAATAAAACTATTTTATTTTCATATTTTTATCTATTTATTTTTTTAAGAATTTTTATTTATTTTCAGAGCGAAGGAAGGGAGGGAGAAAGAGAAGGTGAGAGAGAAACATCAGTCGGCTGCCTCTCGAATGCCCCCAACCAGGGACCTGGCCTGCAAACCAGGCATGTCCCCTGACTGGGAATTGAACCAGAGACCTTTTGATTCACAGGCCAGTACTCTGTCATAGTTTTAAAGACTAAAGATAAGTTCAAAAACAGTACATTGGTGTCTTGCCTAGACATGTAATATCTGAACATAAAAAAAGTGCAGGGCTTTAAATCTGAATGAGTCCTTTAAAAAATAGCCTATGTTCATTCTTTTTTTCTTAAATTGAGGTATAACTGATATATAATATTATTAGTTTCAGGTATTTTTGGAATTTTATACAAACTTTGTGTAAAGTAGAAGAAAAGTCAAAAAATGTTAAGAAGATGGCTTTACTACCATTTTATGTAGTAGAGAAACCAAAGATACTTTGAAAGGTGCTGACAAATCAAAGATCTTTGTTGGTAGCTGCAAAGAGCTTTTCTTTTCTTAAAAAAAAAAAGGGTGAAAGAATCACTCGGGAGAAGGTTGTTTTGGCTTTTGATTTAATAATTAATTTTTTATGAAGGCAGCTAAGTTACATTTCTCTGCAGAGTACACAGTGACATCATTAAAAAAAAAAAATTTCTCAATGAGCCAAAGGCAAATGTCTAAAAAGCAAGTTTATATAAAAGCCTTCTTTTAAAAAGCAAGTTCCCAGATTCAGTAGCCATTTGGTCATTGGTTCTAGCACCAATTGCAATGACAGTGACAACAGAATGAATACCCAACATGGTCACTGTACATTAATAACACTTAATTTAAAGTTATTAATTTAAAGTGTTTGCTTTAAATAACACTTAGTTCTACTGAGGCCTGAATGGTGTTTTAAGATCAAGTATTCTATAGAGAGCTTATAATTAAAAGGTTAAATATCATTTATCTGGAAAATTCATTTATATTCTCTATGATGTTGGATAAGGGATCATTATCATATATATTATTCATTAAACAACTAGTATATCTACAATGGTAATGTACATTTAAAGACCAAATTTCATGTTAACACTAAATTAAAATAAATTTGATCCTATTTAAATACTTTTAATCCTTACCTAAGTATATGTTTTTATTGATTTTAGAGAAAGAGGAAGGGGAGGAATAAAAGAGAGAGGGAAAGAGAGAAAGTGGGGAGAGAGAGAGAAACATCAATCAGCTGTCTCCCATACACACCCTGACCAGGGCTCAAACCCATAACCTAGGTATGTGCCGTCTGGGGATCGAAACCTAAACCTTTTGGCATATGCACAATGAGCCAACCAACTGAGCCATATGGACAGGGCATAAATTTGATCCCATAAATAATACTTCATTACATAAAAAATCATCAATAAATTACTATTCTAATAGTAATGCAGCCCAGGAACTTCTTTAGCAAATCCATGATTCCAAAGTTTTCCTGCCCTTATGTACCCCCAAACTCCTTGAAAGCGTTCTGATCACAGTTTGTGATATCTGAATTAGATTCTATGTAGGGTCACAGTTGTTGATATTTGATTATAGTCTGTAGAAATATTTAGGTACCACAAATGGAATATAATGGATAGTAGACAACAAATAAATTCCTTGGAATGATAAAGAAAAAATATGAAAAACTGGGTTGTTCATATGAGAAAAACCTCTGAATCAAAAAATTTTTTTCTCATTGTAAAAGCAATACAGGTTCATTTTCCAGTATATATTTTAAAGTACAGTTGACTCTTAAACAATTTGGGGCTTAGAGGAATTAACTCCCATGCAGTTGAAACTTTTGGTTCTCTAAAAACTTAACTCCTCATCACTTACTATTGACCAGCAGCCTTATGGATAACAATCAATTAATGCACAGGGCCCTGGCCCATGTGACTCAGTTAGTTGGGTGTTGTCCTGCAAACCAAAAGGTCTCAAGTTCGATTCCCACTTAGGGCACATGCCAGGTTGGGTTTGGTCGCTGGTCAGGGTGTGTGCAAGAGGCAAGAGATCAATGCTTTTTCTTTCATGTTGATGTTTCTCTCCCTCTCATTTCTCTCCCTTTCCCTCTCTCTAAAATCAATAAAAGAAAAAATCATAAGGAAGACCAATTAGATTTACAGTACTGTGCTGTACATGTGGATAGTGTTATGTTTATGTTACTCACTTAAAAAATGAATTGTCTGTCAGTACCTACATTAATATTGTCTTTTATAATAAAAGATACTGTAGATGCTATATATATTACTAACACTAGACATCAAAAATTAAATGTATAAAAATTCATATTTATTTGCAGGTATAAAAATTCATACACTGATAATGAAGCAGCAATACAATTTTCCTTTATGGTAGTCTCCTGTAATTGATACCATTACTTACAGTACCCTAGCATATACCCTAATGAATAGTTATAAAATTTTTATGGTATACAGTATTACAGTTAGATTCACAATACAGCATTAGAAACACATATTTCAAACTACTTACTTGTGATGATAGGCTGATAAGCACTTTCTCCAATTATGAGAAGCATGCTGTACAGTAATGTAATTCTTAGCAAAATTTTAAAACAGTAAGAAAGTTAAAACATTATTAATTATACATCAAGCATCACTTACCTATGACTAGGTAAGGGTAGTCTATCCACTTCACAATACAAGTTTTGAATACATGATGAATACTGAAGCAATGATGATTACACGGAAACATCTCACACAGTTCTTACCATACAGATTTTCACATGAAGATACTCATGCACATACACAACAGATAAGGTTATGAAATCTGTGACATAATGATTATTTACTATCCATTACACTTGTCTTTAGGTTGAGCAGGCTTAGGTGGTGGAAAAGAGGAAGGTTGCTGTGCTGTCTCAGGGGCGGCAGAGGCAGAAGTGGTGAAGGAGGTGGAGGGGAGGCAAGTCAGACAGGCACATTTGTAAGTTTAAGAAAATATACTGCAAGTTCTCTCTGATATTTTGCTTTCTCATTTCTCTAAGAATATTTCTATAAGGCAACAACTCTTCTTCCACCATTTACTTTACTTTCAGTGCTGATATCATAGAAAGGTGTGTATCATAAAAGAAGTCAAAAGCCACCTTGAATAATCCAAACCCTTCTACCAGATTGTCTAATGTTAGTCTGTTTCCTGGTGCAGTTTCTTCTATGTCTTCTTCTCATCATCCGTCTCTGGACTGGAAACACTCATCTCCATCAAGTCATGTTCTGTTAATTTCTCTGGCGAGGTGTCTATTAGCTCTTCATTAAAAACCTATTTAGGCAGCCACTTCTGGCCAAGATGAAGGCAGAGGTATACACATTTCACTTCCTTGCACAACCATAAGAAGGATCACAACTAATCTCAAAATAAAATACAACCAGAACTAACAGAAAATTGAACTGTATGGAAGTCCGACAACCAAAGATTTAAGAAGAAATATTCATCTAGATGGGTAGGAGAGGCAAAGACGGGGAGTCAGGGTGGAGAGGATGCGGTATGTCAGCAGCAGTGGTGGTCCGTCCCACATTCACCTGTTGTGGGTAAAAACCAGGAGGGACATCTGGGAAGCAAGTCATTCCAGCCCCAAACTGGACCACATAGCCCAGGGTTCCAGCACCAACAAAATAAAGAACCAGTGGGGCTTGGGCAGCGAACAAACTGCCAGTCTCTCAGGAGAGTCTGTTTAAAGGACCTGCAGGGCCCCAGAACATGTGCAAACCCACCCACTCTGGGATTCAGCACAAGGGGGACAGCTAGAAGGGTGCCAGTCACATAGAGGAAGTAGGGGAAGTGACTGGAAATGGGATGAGAGCCTAGCAAGCAAGTGGCATTGTTCCTCTCAGACCCTTCCCCCACATACAGTGCCACAAAGCAGTGAAGCAGGTTGCCCCACCCCAGTGAATACCTAAGGCCCCTTACAATGTAACAGGTATGCCAAGATGGAGTCAAAGCAACTCTGCCCAATATACAGAAGCAGCACACAGGGAGGCTGCCAATTGAGGCCACAAAGAAATATGGCCCAAATGAAAGAATAGATCAAAACTCCAGAAAAGGGACTAAACGAAACAGAGATAGCTAACTTGTCAAATGCAGAGTTTGAAACACTGGTGATAAGGATGCTTAAGATCCCAATGATTATGGCAAACACCTAAGGTAAGAAATGAAGGCTACACTAAGTGAAACAAAGAAAAATCCACAGGGAGCCAACAGTTCCCCATTGGGGAGGAAGCCGGGATTCAAATCAACAATTTGGAGCACCCTGGCTGGCATAGTAGCTCAGTGGATTGAGCACGGGCTGTGAACCAAAGCATCGCAGGTTCGATTCCCAGTCAGGGCACATGCCTGGGTTGCAGGCCATGGCCCCTAGTAACTGCACATTGATGTTTCTCGTGCTCTCTCTCCCTCCCTTCCCTCTCTAAAAATAAATAAATCAAATCTTTAAAAAAAGTCAACAATTTGGAATATAAAGAAGAAATAAACAGTCACCAGCACAGAATGAAGAAACAAAAATTCAAAAAAACTAGAGAGAGAATAATAAGACTCTGAGTCAATATCTGAATGACAGGGATGCCAGAAGAGGAAGAGCAAGAAACTGAAAACTTATTTGAAAAAATAATGAAAGAAAATGTCCCTAATTTGGTGAAGGAAATAGACATACAAGTCCAGGAATCACAAAGTCCTAAACAAGTTGGAACCAGAGAAGGGACCATACCAAGACACATCATAATTAAAATGCCAAAGGTTAAAGATGAAGAGAGAATCTTAAAAGCAACAAGAGAAGAGTTACCTACAAAGGAGTTCCTATAAAACTATCAAGTGATTTTGTTTAAAGATGAACCTATTTTTTTTATTTTTATTTTTAGAGAGATGGGAAGGGAGGGAGAAAGAGGAGAAATATCAATGTGTGGTTGCCTCTCAGGCGCCCCAAACTGGGGACCTGGCCAGCAACCCAGGCATGTGCCCTGACTGGGAATCGAACCAGTGACCCTTTGGTTTGCAGGCCGACACTCAATCCACTGAGCCACATCAGCCAGGACATCAACTGATTTCTTAAAAGAAACTCTGTAGGCAAGAAGTATTCAAGGTGATGAAAAGCAAGGACCTACATCCAAGATTACTCTATCCATCAAAGCTATCATTTAGAATGGAAGGGCAGATCAAATGCTTCCCAGATAAGGTCAAGTTAAAGGAGTTCATTATCACCAAGCTCTTATTACATGAAATGTTAAAGGGACTTTTAGAAGATCAAAACTATGAACAGTAAAATGACAACAAACTCACAAGTGAATCTAAAAAAACAAAAACAAACTAAGCAAACTGGAACAGGAATGGAATCATAGAAACAGAGATCACATCAAGGGTTAGCAGTGGGGAAGGGGAAAGGGGAGAATGGGGTAAAAGGTATGGGGATTAAGAACCATAATTGGTAGGTACAAAATAGAGAGGGGGATGCTAATAGTAGTATAGGAAATGGAGAAGCCGAAGAACTTATATGCACGATCCACGGACATGAACTAAGGTGGTAGGGGAGTTTGCTGGAGGAGGGGGGGGTACTGGGCAGAGGAGGCAAAGGGGAATAATATTGGGATAACTGTAATAGCTTAATCAATAAAATATACTAAAAAAAAAAAAAAAGAAAAACCTGTTCAGGTGGATATTCTTTCTCTTCAATGGTCTTCTTAATGGCATCTGGGAACTTGTCTGCTGCCTCTTGGTTGGCAGAAGCTGCTTCCCCTGTTATCTTGACATTTTTTAAGCCAATCTCTTTCTAAAATTAGCCAACAATCCTTTGCTGGCATGAAAGTCTCTAACTTTAGATCCTGCACCTTCCTTTAGCTTTAAGTTGTCATATAATGACTTTGCTTTTTTTCTTGAGTCATATTGAGTCTGTAGGTACACCTTTCTTATAGCAATCCTACACCCACATAAAAGCTTAATTTTCAATAGGAGATAAAACAGTATCTTGTAAAAAGGGCAAGGCTTTCACGCCCTCTGGCATAGCAGCGATAGTCTCACGTATTTCCTTTTCTGTTTTTATATGTACTCATTTATCTTGAAACAGTGGGCAACCACAGCTGCAGACCTCAATCTATGATACATATCAAGCAATTCAACGTTTTCTCTCAATATCATGACTTTTCGCTGCTTCTTGGGAGCACTTGCAGGACCACTAGTGGAACTTTATATGGGTCCCGACGCTGTTATTCAAGGTTTATGGTATTGCACTAAATATGATGAAAGACATGTGAGAAATCACGAGATCACTTTTTACCGTGATATGCAATTTACTGGGGAGACGAACTGCTCCCAATGAGATGATGAACGTCACACAGCATTTTAAGCAGATATGCACAATAATTGAGCTTACTGTAATAGCAACAGAAAGGGGCTATGAAATTATTACAGTAGTAGTGTATGTACTATAGTTAATTTTATGCAGTTATGACTTATGCTGCATCTTTATATTTGTTTACATTTCTCTCCACTGTGAATGGCATCATGTATGGTCTGTAAATGTTTGTGTAAGTTTTAATTAATTTTAACTTTTTATAATTGACTTGTGTATGTTTTATGGTAATAAGTGTTAAAAATATACTAAGTATCTACATATATTTTATGCATTCATGACATTTTCTTAATTTTTCTATTTTTCTAGGCTATGCAGTTCATCTGTGAGTTTTTCCAAATTGTCACAAATCTCCAAAAAAATTTTCCAATATATTTATTGAAAAAATCCATGTATGTGGACCTGGGCAGTTCAAACCCATATTGTGCAAGGGTCAACTGTGTCTCCTTTTTTCATGCTACCAAGCGAGGGACTTAACTGGATTAAAAAAATGATTAATTAGTACTACTGTAGCTTCTTCTTCTCCCACTTTCTCCACTTACTTTCCTAATAATAATTGGCTTCCCAATCTGTAGTCTTGTAGACACTAGTCCTAAAAGATGTTAATACATCTTCTAGAGAAATGAGTTTCTTTACCAAACAAGTTTGGGAAATGCTTCTCCTTTGAAAGATTATGATGCATATTTAATAAAGATTCCAAGAAGTCCTTCAGTTAAGAAAAGTGCTTAAGCTATAGTTTCCAGTATTTAACTTTCCACAAATCTGTTTTGGGGAATAAACTTTGGGGAAACACTTAACATGATATAAATATTAAAATGAGTATATATTTCTGGCTCTGGCTGGTGTGGCTCAGTGGGTTGAGTGCCAGACTGCAAAGCAAAGGTCTTGGGTTTGATTCCCAGTCAGGGCACATGCCTGGGTTGCAGGCCAGGTCCCCAGTAGGGGGCAAGTGAGAGACAACCACACAATGATGTTTCTCTCCCTCTCTTTCTCCCTCCCTTCCCCTCATCTAAAAATAAATAAATAAAATCTTTTTAAAAAGTGAGTATATATTTCCTGAGCATGCTAACTAAAGATAATGAGAAATGTCTAGTAACCTGCAACTGATGGAAATTAACATAGAGCAGTGATTTTCAAATGGTGTGCTTCAAGAATATTTAAAACATGCCTGACTATTTAGTCAGGGGTACTGATCTCTTTTCCCTTAGACTGTCAAATAAAAAACCAACAACAGCCAACAAAACAATAGCTGTCCAGTGTGAAAGAATTAAAATTATACGTATTTTTTTTCAGACCAGCAAAAAGTATATTTTTTGGTGTGCTGCAGAATTTTAGTAATTAGCTTATGTGTGTCACAGATGAAAAAGGTTGAAAATCACTAATGTAGCATGAAGAGAGAGAAAACTAAGAGTTTGGCAGCACATGGACATCCAAAAGTGGAAGAACCTTAACAAAATCTTAGAAACCTGAATATTTAAGTTAGACTATTATAATACTTTAGGGAATAAATTGGATTGTACAAATATATTTTTCCTTGTAACTTTTAAATTATAAGGACAATATATGCTCATTATAAAATATATGGAACATCCAGGACAGTTTTTTTTAGAAGAAAAACAGCCCTGGCCACATGCTCAGTTCGTTAGAGCACTGTCCACTTAGGACAAGTTGCAGGTTTCATCTCTGGTCAGGGCACATGCAAGCAACTACTGAATGCATAGGAGGGTAGAACAGAAAATCGGTGTTTTGCCTTGGCCAGGTGGCTCAGTTCATGGGAGCATCGTCTTGTACACCAAAAGGTCCTGGGTGGATGCAGGTTTGATCCATTGTTGGGCCTAGAGGCAACCAATTAATGTTTCTCTCTCACATCAATGTTCTGATGTTTCTTTCTCCCCCTCCCCCATCTAAAATCAATAAACACATCCTAGGGTGAGGATTGAAAAAACAAATTTAAAAACCCCAAATTGATGTTTCTCTCTCTCTCTCCCCTGCCTTCTTCTTTCTAAGAATCAATCAATACATATTTTTTTAAAAAAGAGAAAGAACAGTTGATACTTGAGCAACACATTTTAAATTGCATGGATCTACTTATATGCAATTTTTTCCCAATAAATATGTATACTACTGTAAATGTATGTCTCTTCATAATCTTAACATGTTCTTTTCTCTCTCTGGCTTTTTATTGTAAGAATACACACACGTATTGCAAAATATGTGTTAACAGATAGGGTTACAATCAACAGCAGGCTATTAGTTAAGTTTTGGAGGAGTCAAAACTCATGCTCAGATTTTCAACTGCACGTAGGGTAGGGGATTATGTCCCCTAAGACCAGAGCTGTTCAAGGGTCAACTGTAATTCAATTAAGCAGTCAACTTGGACATTTTGGCTTATTCCCTTGCAGTCTTTTTTTCCTGTATGAGCAAGTTAGTCTAAAGAGAAAATTTTAAAGTTTCAAGCTCCATAGAAATAATAATCTACAGTTTTTCACTATACTATATTTAAAATGAAGCATGGTATAGATGAAATAGCATGAGTTGCTAAATCATCAAACATGGGCTAAAATTAAGACTTTGTCACTTACTAGTCAACTGATTTTAAAAATCCCCTTTTAGCTTCAGTATTCCCTTTGTAAAATCTGGATAATGCTAGCTGCCTCATGTTTTTACTGCCAGGGTTAAAATGTACAAAATCAGCATATATTGAGCTTAATGAAAATACATATTAGTTGCTTTCTAGTATTACTCAACTTTTCATGTAGAAGCTTATTTCTAAAAAATGAAAGATGGGAAAGTAGTGAAATTAAGATAAAAAAGGAAAAAGATGAAACAAAGGCTAGACGATCTGCACAAAAACAGACTTCATAAAACTGAGGCTAAAGAGGTTTTAGCGTTTCTGAAATACCTAAAAAGCACTTTAAATTACTCCTGATAATGAACATGCTGTTTTTAAAAAGTCTTAACATTTTAAATTCTTTGAAAATAATATGGTTGTATGTAACCAAACTTTAATTACAAAAGTTTGTAGTTTTGCAAGCTCACTTAGTAAATAGGTAGATTTCAACAGAAGCAGTAGGCAAATAATTTTTTTTTAAAGATTTTATTTATTTATTTTTAGAGAGGGAAGGGAGAGGGAGTGAGAGAGAGAGAAACATCAATGTGCGGTTGCTGGGGGACATGGCCTGCAACCTAGGCATGTGCCCTGCCTGGGAATCGAACCTGCGATGCCTGGTTCGCAGCCTGAGCTCAATCCACTGAGCTACACCAGCCAGGACGGCAAATAATTTTTTAAAACTGATTATAGATTATTCTTTTCATTGCTTTACAGTAATTACATATGCTTACATTTAAGCTTGGGAACAAGTTTTACCTATAAACTATCATAAGGTGACTCGAGACTTCAATAAAATTGCCTTAAAATCCTGGTATATTTCACTAATTTTTAAGTTTTATGGTAACAATTAGGATTTGGAGAGGCAGTGTGGTTAAGACTACCTTGGATTAGAAGGTAAAAGACCTGAGTTCTATTTGTAGCTCTTGACATTTGGTAGGACTGTGACCTTGGACAAATTACAACCTTTCTGAGTCTCAGTTTTTTCATCTCTATAAGAGTGATTATATCTATGTTGGATCCAGTGTTAATATAACACAAGACTGTATTCCCTTTTACACCCTAGGAGGTTTATACAGGTGCAAGTATTATTTACTCCAAAAATAAATTTAAAGGGCAGGTGAGTTTCAGGATACTTTCAGGCATATAAAAATCTTCAGATTTCTAAACAACCTTTAGTGTTGTTATCCCACAGTATGTTCTTCTGTTATTGTTACACTTTCTTCCAGTACTATCTTTCACAGGATCATTTTATATAAAGCACACATTTTATTGAAAAGATATTTTTAAAACTCCTTCCATAAGGCAATACTGATATGCCTCTTGGATAAACTGACTCTTCAAGATTATATGATATTATTTTTTATGTAGATGATACTAGTGGGATGGTAATATATTCATGTTTTCTCACCCTACTGCCCTTGAGACCAACAATATTTGTGAGCCTAAGGGTACTATGAGAGGTCACAACAGAGCAAAGCTAACTCGCTTCACTGCAGTTGAATTTGTGACCTTAGCATTATTTTCAGTGAGTTCATTCAGCTACCTACTTCTGCAAGACATGCACTATTTGCTATACAATCTTAAATAACTAGAACTTTTGCTAACATTTGTTTCATTATTGCATACCATTGTGTACAGTTTATTTCAGTGTCTGTTGTCCTCAAGAAGACCATAAATTCACTGAAGATATTAAAATTTGCACGCATTTGACTGAAACAGATATGGAATTGTGAAAACACTGTAGCAAAAAGACTATTTCATGGATGTATAAAACTAATTGTCTTGTGTTATTAACGGGATGCTTTGGGTGGATATTTAGTGGTTTCACTTAAAATGGAGTCAGTGTAAATCATCATCCAGCAAAATTTTTAAAAATATTTTTAAGAAGATTTTATTTATTTTTAGAGAGGGGAAAGCAAGGATAAAAAGGGAGAGAAAAATCAATGTGTGGTAGCCCCTCGCACACCCCCTACTGGGGACCTGGCCTGCAACATAGGCTTGTGCACCAGACTGGGAATGGAACAGCCACCCTTTGGTTGGCAGGCCGGCACTAGATCCACTGAACCACACCAGCCAGGGCTACCTAGTGAAATTTTTATCTTCTGTATACTTTAGGTAGGTATCATCTATATTTTAGCGATGAGGAATCTGACATTCTGAAAAAGTAGAGGAGTATATTCAGGGTCACACAAAGAGTAACTGTTAGAGTCAAAAGGAAAACCTAGGGCTCGAGCTCTTTCAGACATGTGAAACTCATAAAGGAAAATTTTCTTTAACCTAAGCAAAGCGAAAGGACAGAAGTGTGGACACCATTCATAATTTTAAAGTCAAATGGTATTATATATATTAAAGTTAGAGCATTTTATAGCTATGACTCTTGTTCCAATTTGCAAATTCCTATGCTGAGCTTTGAATAGTATTACACTGAAATCTCATCAAGATTTATTCATTATAGAAATGAACAATGTCAGAGTTCAGCTTGACCCTACAGTCTATCTAATGATATTTACTTGGATAAAAAATGTACCAATCAGTCTATCTAAAAAACGAATGATCTGCAAAAAACATTAAGTCACTCAAGAATTGTCTCAGGTTATCTTTCGCTCTAGAGGGAATTCAACAATTGATTGATTATTTTCCCACAAACCCCAAGTTCTTTTTCAGCCAATCCCTCTTTCTCTTCATTCATATATCAAACCTCAGTGTCTAGCAAGCCTATCTGGAGCCCCAGTACTCAAAACCACCCTTTACAAAATGCCAGAACGGTAAGAACAATACCATAGCTTGTCTTAACTATGTGCTGTGCGTTTGCAACCTTTCAAAATGGAACGGGATTGAAAAACAATGGGGGAAATCTCTACAACAGAAAAACGTCTCATTTACGTCATAAAAAGGTACGACTGAGACTGAGCGGTGGGTACCACACACACACACACACACACACACAAAATCTTTGTGAAGGTTTTCATCGGAGACCGGTCTACCAACATGAATAAGGCGAAGACATAAGCAAAGCATCAACTTAATGGCCAAGACCTAAGCACATATTGCATGGACAGAACGAAGTATTTAACAATACACTTCAGTTCCAGCTCCTCTTTTAAATCCAAGTACGCACTTCACTGAACTTTAAGTGGGGTCTGAACAGGAACCCAAGTTACTTTCCTCTTAAGGGATATATGTAGAGTCTCCAAGATTACGCATTAATGTTGACGCCATACCTCCAGGGATCGCAAACTGAGATTAAGTCTTCCTTCTTTTTTATCTCCAGGAAAAATGACAAGGTGAGGAAGTGAAGGGTGCCAACATTAAAGGGTCGAGAAGGGTGTCGTTTTCCTCTACTCTAGAGAAGGTGCCCAAAGATCACACTCTCCAGCCGAGCGCCAAGAAGGTGCTGGACCCGTTCAGGGTCGCGGATGTGGTGGTAGCAGGTGAGAAAAGCCTGAAAGGTAGGAGCGGACCTCAATAGGCGGGCAGGCAGCAACCACCCTTCCCCCACTCACCTCTCCAAGCGCAGTTTAACTGGAGCTGTCCGAGTAACTGCCGCCATCACCATCGCCATCAGTCTGGACGCTCGCTGAGGCGGAGGAGGGAGGCCCAGCCGCTCCCGCACCTCATCTAAGTCCTACCAGGCGATTGCCTTTCAGCAAGTTCCCACCCCTCGGCTCGGGGTTCCCGTCTGAGACATCACGGTCAACGCCTCCACTCGCTCCCAAGACGCTACCACCACTTCCGTGTTCGGCTCCCTCCCTTTCTTTCTCAGTCCCCCAGCAACCGGCTTTTTTCCTCTCATCCGGCGAGCCGTGACGTCACCAGCCCGCGACGCGAGTCCAGACCGGTGCTGGGCGTGGGCGTGCCGGCGCAAGCGCCGTGTGGCGAGCGTGCCTGAGCGCGCGAACCGTCGCAGCGCCGGAGCTTCCCTCTCCCTTTCTGTGCGGAGGCGCAGGCAGCTTGGTGAGTTCTCTTTGGTGCTACCCATTCGGAGGAGGACAGTGTCCTCTTCTCGGCGTATTGTCTAAGAGGTCCTGCATTTTTTTTATGTTTGTGCCGGTCGGGTGGGGTATAGAGGATGTCGAGAGCATGCCAGGGGGAGGTATTTAATAGTGTGAAGAGAGAGGGTCCTTTTTTCGTCAGCCCTCGCCTTTCCTTTCCTTTAAAATAACAGTAGCTTTTATGAAACATTTTCAGCTGGGTGAAGGAAAAGATGCCTGCGACACGGAAGCCGATGAGATACGGACATACAGAGGGACACACAGATGTCTGTTTTGATGATTCTGGGAGGTGAGAAGCAAAAAAGTTTCAGGTCAAAATATTAGAACATTTATTCTTATGTCATGTAAGCCTAAAACAACTCGTAGAAACATAGAGAAATAAGGTTGAAATGTAAAATGGCACGTTTATTTTCCTTATGTTTATTGTTCTATACAGACCGTCATGGTAGTTTAAGAATATCACAAAAGGTAACGAGTGTAAAAATCTTACTGCCAGGGGAAGTGGAATGATGTGACTTTCCTCCTATATTTCATCTTCGTTTACTTCCTCGCTGCATCTCACATTGTCAGTTATTTTGTCAGAACACTAGGTGCCTACTTGTCAACACTCAGTGGTCCTTTCTATCTTTTTCATCTTTTGTCCTCCCTTGGCTTTCGTGGTGCTATTTACTTTTTTGTTGTTTTTAACTTTCTGGTGGCTGTTTTTTCTACTTATTTCCCCTGCTTGGTTCTTATGGTGATGTTTTCCTAGGGTTATTCAGGTCTCTTTCAGCTTTCTAAACCCTATTCCTATGCACTATCCAGTTGTGTGGCTTCCCCTGTCACTTCTATGTTGATTTTTTCATTGAAAAAATATTTGCATGTCTATTAACTGAGGACTAAAGATATAATCGTGTAAGCAAAGTACAGTCCTTCATTGACTTTAAGGTCTTTTTAGATTGTCATTGAACACAAATTAATCACAAAAAAATAACTGTACATTTAAAATTGTATTTAGAAATATTAAGTGATATGTGTAATGGTCCTAAGACAGAAAGTTGATCTAGTTTGAAAAGGCAGGGAAAGCTTTTCTAAGGAAGTGTTTTGTGAGATGAGATCTGAAGACTGAGTAGTCATTAAGAAGTATAAAGAGGTGGTCACAGTGGGGTGGAAGTATTGGCACTCCAGAAAGGGATCGCCATGTGCAAACAACCAGTGGGGATAGGGACTGTGGTATGCTCAAAGAACTGAAAGAAAGCTAGTGATCTAAAATGTAGGCAGTGATGCTGAGATTGATAAGAGACAAATTTGTGAAGGTAGGCATTGGACATCCTACCCACGGCCTTTTGATCTTTATTAAGGAGTCTTGATTTCATAATAAAAGTAGTAAAAGATTTGAAGCAGAGAGGAGATATGATCAGACTCTGAGAAGGTACATGGAGGAAAAGGAGCAGGAGTGGATTCAGAGAGACTATTACAAGGTATCTGTATTAGTTTGGTTCATTTGATGGGAACTCAAACTGGAGTAGACATGGGTATGCAGAAAAGAAGATACATTCAGGAAACATTTAAAAGGCAAAATTGACAGGATGGATCAGATAGTAGAGATGAAGGACAGGGAGGTATCTAGGATAATAGCATAACGTCTGTAATTCTGCAATTCTGTCATTCCCACACGTTCAAAAAGCTTAGTATATTTCAGAGGTAGAATGTGGATGGAGATGATGAGTTTGCTTTTGGGCATGATTAGTGTAGTATTTCTTTGAGATACTCAACTAGAGAAGTCGATAGCTGAATAAGCACATTTAAAACTCAGAGATGAAATGTGAACTAGAAAGGGAAATCTACATCTTTAGCTCATGCCTCCTGGAATTTAGGGTTGAGGTCTTGCCTGGAAATCTAAATGTGGGAGTTGTCAATATAGAGATGATGTTTAATAGTATGAACTTTGATGAAATCATGTAGAGAGGGAATGAATGTAGTTAAAAAATATTCAAAAGTTAAGCCCTGGAACAATTTGAAATATTTAAAGGTCAAGTTAGAGGAAGAGGATCCAGTTAAGGAAACTAAGAAGGGATGGCTAGAAAAATAGAAAACCAAGATGTAAGAATGATGTCTAGAAGCCAAATGAAGCATTTTATGGAGGAAATAATAAACTACATCAAATACTGCTGGTGGGTCAAATTGAGGACTGAGAATTCACCATTATCTTTAGTGATGTGGAGGCCATGGGTGGATGATCTTGAGGGTTATTTTTTTTATGGAGTGGTAAGATTGAAAGCCTTGCCCTGGCCTGGTAGCTCAGCTGGTTAGAGCATTGTCCTGATACTGCATGGTTGCAGGTTGATCCCTGGTCAGGGCACATACAAGAAGCAGCCAGTGAACACATAAGTAAGTGAAACAACAAAATCGATGTTTCTCTCTCTTTCTCTCCCCCTCTTCTCTCCCTCCCTCTCCCTTCCTACCTACCTTCCTCTCTCCCTCAAATCAATTAAAAAAAGAATGAAAATGTTGTTGCAGTGGATTCAAGAGAATGGAAAGGGAGGAACTGGAGTTAGTGAGTATGACACTACAAGAATGAGGGTAGTTGGATAGAAATGTGGGGTCAGGAAAGATTTCTGTTTTGTTTTAAGGTGAGAGAGATTACTGTTGGTTCCAGAAGCTGTAACCCCCGCCATGGCTAAGGCTGAGTGAGAGATCTTGGGACCATAAGTCCCTAAGGAGACAAAGCTTATTTCCCTGGCAGGGGCACCGCCTCTGCCCCCTTTTATTTTACCCTGCTTGGCCCCTGGCGGATGACTGGTTAGCCAATGACGGGTAAGATTCCTCAAGGGAGGGACAACCTAGCACAGACACGGTTGTGAAGGGGCCCTCAGGGAAAGACTTGGGGAGCTATAGAAAAAGGGGGTGATGGACCCTTGCCCCTCAGCTTTGACATAGCTTGATTCTTCATTCTGTCTGCAAGAAGTCTCCTCATCTCTTGGCTGCCTTTACTTCCTGCCTGACTGAAGCCTGAAACAATGCAGGAGGACAGTGTGCCCTGGGCAGGAACGGGCAGTTCCCTGGAGCAGTCAGGCCTAAGAAAGAATGCATACAATCCTGTGAAACCTGCTTTGCTAAGAATGTCCTCAATTTTCTGATAAGGGTCCAAGCATGAAATGGTTTTGTTTCCCAAAGTTTTATGGCCCTTCAGCTAACTAACCCTGACTCAGAATAAACCCTCAGAGTTATTTGAATATTATCTGTAGGAAGTAATCAGCAACATCCTTTCCTTTGTTACCTATAAAGAGTAACCACCTAAAGCAGACCTGAGCATAATGAATGAGAACCTTCTTTGATGTACGCTATTAGACCTATACAAACCTATTCAGGCAAGGGTTGGGGCACGCTCTCACTCAGAGAGGGGCTGTGCTATCACTTTTTCTCTACAAGACTCCTGCAGTCTGTGTGAATTTGTTTGTCGCATCCACAACACACAGACCCCGCTGGACAGAGGCCGCGTTAGATTACAGCATATATATGCGTGGAGATGATCCAATAGCGAGGGTTAGATTGATTTTATAACAAAAAGGGGGAGAACTGCTGGAGTGACGTCCTGTTCAGGTGTGAGGGGCTAGCACACCGTGCATGAGAGGGAGAGATGGGCCAAAGGGAGGAGGAGCATGTTCAAATTCATATGTGGAGGGAAGGAGCATGCACTTAGTTGAGATGGGGAGAACCTGTGGACAATATCTGTAGAATGCTTGTGTTTTCTCAGTGAATAGGATGTAAAGTCATTAGTCGACAGTGGGAAGGAGGAGGTTTGAAAAAAGAGTAGACATGAGATAGATAGAAGAGAGAGAAAACTGAATGAACCGGGGAATATAGTTGGATTGCTGGGTGGCATTAAAGGCCTACTTCAGGTTAGCAGTTGTGGTTATAAAGTGAGACATATTACCAGGTTATATGTTTTTCTCCAGCTGTATTTAGTTCTGCTTGTACAAATGTATTAATAGGCAGAGAACTGGATTTAACCAGGGTTGTGATTTTGCCTGGTTAGTGTGACAAAGTCAGAGAGGGCCATGGGGTTTGAGGATGATGCAGAAGAATGATCTTAGTAGCAGACTATGAAATCTGAGCCAGACTAGGAGGGATGAGAGAACTTGAAGGGATAGTGAAAAGATAGTTTCGGTAGATTGTGGATCCTGATAGAATTTAAATATTGTTGGAGTTAAGATATTAAGGGTGATAGGTGAAAAGATAAGTGATTAAGATGTTTCAGGTTGGGATTATGAAGCATTTGCGGTATTGGTGAAGACAAAATCTAGGCCCTGACTATGGGGGTCCAAGATGGGGCAGAGGACAAGGCTGAGTATCAGAAGGTTTCACCAATATGGGTATTGGAAACACTAAGAATTGTGACGGGAATAGTGTTGTTGGAGAGAGAATAACAATGAGCTTAGTGCTAAACATCCTTAGGGAACTGGAGGGATTTATCTTTAAGAATCTATATGTGGTCTGATGGCAGTTTTGTTGCTTAAAGAGAGGGTGTGGCAATAGAATGCAAGTGGTAAAGAGTGAAATGCCAGGAAGCCCACCTCTAGGTCCCAGAGGGATATACAAAAGAAATCAGCCACCACTTAAGAGGGCTTAAGAGGCAGCGGTGTTCAGAAAAAGAGCTGATGGTACAGAAATTTTGCTGGTGCCTGACTAATCTCCCGAGGCCCAGTCCAAGGGTTAGGGAGGGGAGGTCTGATGAGGGAAGAACATGGCTCTGTGAGAGTAAGAGAATCCAGATGCTGAGAAATGCCTTTGTATTCATTGGCTTTTTGTAGTTACACACTAAAGAAGATGAAGGCATTAATAGAATTACTCCTTATGCTCAGAAACTTACAGTGGATTTCTTACTTTATCATCTAAACTAGGACTTCCTTGAGAAGGGAGAGAAAGATTGCAAGAGAATTACAATTAAAATTATAATATTTTGAATTATTTACTGATTGGCAAATTATTCTGTTTTGATAGGTCCATAACATTTCTATTAAAAACTGCTTCAAAACACTTTTTCCTAAAAATCACTTATATTTACTTCCGGCCAAGATGGAGGCATAGGTGGATGCACCGTACCTCCACACAGAACCAAGATAGGAACAACAACAATTTAGAAACAGAATAATATCCAGAACTGACAGAAAAATGATCTGAATGGAAGTGGGACAACCAAGAAGTTGAAATAGACCCATTTATCCAGACGAGTAGGAAGGGTGGAGTCGGGCAGCTGGGCATGGGTTGCGGCGTGGAGAGCAGAGAGAGTTGAAACCGGGTGCATAAGGCATGTGGGGCGCACAAGACTACAGCAGGTGGATCCTGAGTGCACAAGCGGAAGCTGGCAGACCCTGGCAGAGGGGTGGCAGCCAGCAGACCCAGTGAGGCGGCGCCTGTAAAGCACAGCATTGCACGCAACCCAGGATCCCAGCTCTGGGAAATAGAGCCTCAGGACACAGATCGTGGACACCTGTGGGAGTTGAGGTGCAGGGAGAGACACCCAGCCTCACAGGAGAGGTCCTTGGAGGGTCCCATGGCGTGCACAAGCCCACCCACACAGGAATTGGCACCAGAGGGGCCCAGTTTGTGTGGGGGAAGCAGCAGAGGGGACTGAGGTCCCATGGAGAATGGAGCAACTGCCATGGTTCCCTCTTGACCCTGTCCCCACATACAAGGTCACAACCCAGCAACTGGAGTGCCCTGCCCTGGTGAACACCTAAGGTTCCACCCCTCATACATAACAGGCGCGACCAGACCAAAAAAAAAAAAAGATGGCTCAAACAGAAGAACAAATCAAAGTCCCAGAACTCATCCTTTTAAGCGACCGAGAGACAGCCAACCTATCAGATGCACAGTTCAAAACACTGGTGATCAGGATGCTCACAGAATTGGTTGATTTTGGTCGCAAATTAGATGAACAAATGCAGGCTACTATAAGAGAAATGAAGGAAAACACACAGGGAACCAATAGTGATGGGAAGGAAACTGGGACTCAAAACAACAGAGTGGACCAGAAGGAAGAAAGAAACAACAAAACAGGAAAGAATTGGGGAAATAAGAATTCAAAAAAACGAGGAGAAGTTTAGGAACTTCCAGGGTATCTTTAAACATTCCAACATCCAAATTATAGGGATACCAGAAGGAGAAGAGGAAGAGCCAGAAATTGAAAACTTATTTGAACAAATAATAAAGGAGAACTTCCCCATTCTGGCAAAGGAAATAGACTTCCAGGAAGTTCAGGAAGCTCAGAGAGTCTCAAAGAAGTTGGACCCAAGGAGGAACACACCAAGGCACATCATAATTCCATTAGCCAAGGTAAAACTGAAGGAGAGAATCCTAGAAGCAGCAAGAGATAAGGAGACAGTAACCTACAAAGGAGTTCCCATCAGACTGTCAGCTGATTTCTCAAAAGAGGCTTTACAGGCAAGAAGGGGCTGGAAAGAAGTATTCTAAGTCATGAAAGGCAAGGACCTACATCCCAGATTGCTCTATCCAGCAAAGCTTTCATTTAGAATGGAAGGGCAGATAAAGTGCTTGTCAGATAAGGCCAAGTTAAAGGAGTTCATCATCACCAAGCCCTTATTTTATGAAATGTTAAAGGGACTTATCTAAGAAAAAGAAGATAAAAGAAAATATGTATAGTAAAATGACAGAAAACTTACAATTACTAACAACCACACCTAAAACAAAACCAAAAGAAACTAAGCAAACAACTAGAACAGGATCAGAACCACAGAAATGGAGATCACATGGAGGGCTAGCGGCAGGGGAGTGGGAGGAAGAAAGAGGGGGAAAAGTATGGAGAGTAAGTAGCATAGATGGTAGGTAGAAAATGGAGAGGGGGAGGGCAAGAATAGTATGGGGAATGTAGAAGCTAAAGAACTTATGACACATGGACATGAACTAAAGGGGGGGAATGTGGGTGAGAGAGGGTGTACAGGGTGGAGGGGAGTGAAGGGAAAATCGGACAACTGTAATAGTATAATCAATAAAATATATTAAAAAATTTATGAAATGAAAAACATCTTTGTACATGATTATCTAAACATAGCAATCTAAACACTAACATAAGTAGATATTTGTGTAGTTGAATCATTTTTTTTAAACCAGTCTCTAACGGCATTACTGATATTTTTTCAATATGGTCTTATTTTTATTTTTCTTAAAAAATTGGGTACAGTCATCTTCAGAGTTGCATTTTATGGTTAATAAATTTGAAGTGAGGCCTTCAGTTAATTCTTTCCTTTGGGTCATAGTGTTTTTCAATCATAAAAGACTGTTTAGGTTATCATGTACCTAATAAAGTCAGAGCAAATTCTATTAAATGGAAGAGTCTCAATTTAAAAAAATTATTTGAATTGAAATGTATAAATATTTCAGCTTTAGTATTTTTTAGGTTTTGTCTTTTTATCTGCATTCAGAGTACCCTTTTTTTTTTTTAAAGATTTTATTTATTTATATTTTTAGAGAGGGAAGGGAGGGAGAAAGAGAGAGGGAGAGAAACATCAATGTGTGGTTGCTGGGGGACATGGCCTGCAACCTAGGCATGTGCCCTGACTGGGAATCGAACCTGCGATGCCTGGTTCGCAGCCCGCGCTCAATCCACTGAGCCACGCCAGCCAGGGCTTGAGTACCCTTTTTTCACAATAAGGTCTTCGGTATTTTTAAAGACAAAATTCATTAAGTAAGTAAGTTTTCTTTATGCTTTCTTTGAATATGTCCCAAATTTTAGGCCTACTTAATTTTATTTCATTCTGGAGTAAAACATAAATTTATATTATTAGAAAGGAGTTCCATCAAAAGATTCTTCCTGCAAGGCAACATATTTCAAAGTGCAATTACAGAATTTCAAAATTAAATCATTCACTATGTCAGCTTTAATGCACAATTTGTTTAATTTTTATTCGCTTTTGTATGGATAAATTTCAGTGTCTTCCTGTTCATAGTTTTGTTTTCATTAATTGAATTTTACTAAAAGCTTCAAAGACTTAACTTGAATGATCTGATTAAAGATTTCTGATTTTGAACAAAATGCAACTAAGATTTAAGTAACTTATTTCCAATAATAATAATGTGATCATTATATGACACAGATTTTATAAAGTCAGTCTTCAAAGGCTCAAATATATTAAAGATATAATTGATGTTAGGTGGCAGAGAAAGCATCTGCAATGTTGAAGTATTTTTGTATATTTAATATAAAATTTTTATTCTGGGTATAAATAAAATTATTTAAAAATTTGATAAGTATGGCTCTGTTTTGACTGGTATGTTATCACAGCTCATTTGGGCACAGTTACGAATTATAATTCCAATTCTGAGTACATTTGTGTTTTATAGATTAGTAAGAACATTGCTTTTACAAATATTATGCTTTATGAGTGTGTATTATCACTGTAAAATTAAAAATTTTATCTTTAGCTTTAAACTTTTCAAGCGTAGTAAGATAGAATTCATAGTGATGTCAGATGTTTCACTTTCAACAGAGTGAACTTACAGGAGCTGTACTTTGTTTCCATGAACTGAAGGGAAAACTAAACCGTTATTGGAATTAATCTGACTGACTTTGTTTTGGACCTTTGATGACATTGATATAAAACCAGCATCATTAAACTGTTGGAAAAGCTCTTTTACTAATGGAAGCAACACATTAACAGCTATCACTTTACTTTTCATACTTGTACTAGGAAATTTAGAATGAAAAGTGAACAAAATTAATTTAGAACAACTGTCATTTGTTTTAATGCTGTAGTGTCCAATATGGTAGTTACTAGCCATTCATAACTATTTAGCTTTACATTGATTAAAATTAACTAAATTAAAAATTCAGTTCCTCAGTCCCACTAGGCACTTTTCAGTTGCTTAGTAGCCAGAGGTAGACCATTGATCATCTCGGAAAGTTCTATTGAACAGCAGAGTCCTAGTTGACAAGATGCACATTCAGTCTGCAGCTGCAGAAGCATGGCTTTCAGGTAGTCTCAAGATAACTTCGGACTTACAAAGTAGATGCTGATGCTTCTTCAGGAGTTGTGTATATGCAACTTTCCTATGGTTGCGTTGTCACCGTAGCCCGCGTGGTAAATGTCAACTAAGATTTTGTTCACGTTACACTTTTATTACCAAGTGCTTGAGAAGAAATTTAGTATTTAATTTTTTATTAAACAGGTACTTTATATATTTTGCTTCAGTTCATCACTACGGAAATATTTCTGTTTTTGCAAACTTAAAAAGCATAGCCAATAATAAAATTAATAAGTAGTTTTATTCCTATTGTAAATGACAAAGCACTGCAGGAAGTATGTTCAGACTATGAAAGCTCTTCAAAGGATAACTTAACTATTTACTGCATATTTTTCTCATTAATTCCACTGTATTTCACTATTATTTCCCACTGGCCCCACCAACTGGCACCTGCAACTTTGTTCATCTCCCTTGGCTGATACACCAAATAGTTGGTAGGGACAGCAATATGAAATATCTCTCCCATCTCCACTGTATACTGAAAGAAAGCACCGTCCCTTAGGGCCTGTGTTTGACTTCACTTTGGTTTTATGTGCTCTCCTTGAGAGGAGGTGTTATGTTGCATCAAGAAAGGAATGGAAAGGGGGAGATGAGTTATCACTGATTGTCTTTCAGATTTACCTGTGTGTTAAAGTGGGAACTCTATTCATTGCACTGGTTACACAACTGAACAAGGTTATGACAGAAGCTGGAAGTGCAAAGAAGAGGTCTGTTAAACCCAGCCCATCCAATTTTCATGCAACTAATACTAATTGAGAATAAATGCTGAATTGGCTGGATGCATAAAACAGGAATGTCCTGGTCAGACTGATATTTATGGTTCTATTTATTTCCTATGGAAGGGAATAGAAGCTCCTCACTCTGGCCTAGAGGTTGTCCTAAACAGAATGATTGTAATCTACATTTTCTTTCTCAGTTTCTTGTTCTGTCTGCTTTAGGTAAACTCCCCCAAGCTTTACTCTATATTTCGGTTTGTGGGTTTTGTCTGTTTGAAACTCTTGTCTTCACCAATGTCAGTTTATCTTGCTTGTCCTTTGACTCTCCAGTGAAAATAACTACCCTTCTCATTTTCCAAGTGGGAATTAAATCTTTTTCTTCTGAACATCCACAAGTCCTTTTTTTAAAAAGATTTTATTTATTTTTAGAGAGGGGAAGGGAGGGAGAACAAGAGGGAAATATCGGTGTGTGGTTGCCTAGTGGGGACCTGGCCCACAACCCAGTCATGTGCCCTGACTGGGCATCAAACCAGCAACTCTGGCTCACAGGCAGGCACTCAGTCCACTGAGCCACACCAGCCAGGGCCACAGTTCTTTTTATGGCTTCTCTTTGCCATTTTTCATATTATTTGTATATTTCATTTGCTTTTGAATTTGTCTGGATAGGACATATACCAGATAAATAAAAGCACTTGAAAGACAAGATATAAAGTAAGATTTGAGAGCTTTGGGTATGCATTTACATAATCAGCTTTGGATAATTGAGCTCTTGCATCGGTTTATCCATTCAACAAACATTTATCAAAGTTTCTATATAATGGAGACTGATTGTGTTAGAGACACAATGGTGAGCACGGGAGACCTGGTCCCTGCTGTTCCAGAGATTACACACTCATCTTTCTTACATTATTACAAGTAATTAAAGACCTTTTTGCCAGGAAGAAACTGAAGAGAACGTTAAACTCACCTTTTTATTTTACAGCATAGGAGGTTAGCAGTCTTTGTTACTGAGGTTTAAGAATGTAAAATGGGAAAGCATATTTGATTTTATTAAAAAAAAAAAACCCAACTAAGTACCATTTAAAAAGATAGGCCTGAAAACAGGGTGACTTTTTAATGAGTATGTTTCCTTTGTAGTTGTATTGTGACTTGTGGAAGTGATGGTGACGTGAGGATCTGGGAAGACTTGGATGATGATGATCCTAAGTCCATTAATGTTGGAGAAAAGGCGTATTCATGTGCTCTGAAGGTATTAAAAACAATTAGAACAACTGATGTGAAATTATACTGCCATGTGAATATTTTTTATGCTTAGCCGAAAAGTATTTTTATGAATTATGAATAGATACAGCTTTTTATTTCTATTATGAAATAATATTTAAAACTGTGTAATAATGCCATCATTACCCAAAAGTTTCACAGGTAAAATCTGAATGATTTATTCAGGGTGATTAATGGATGTTAATGGTGAACCAGTTAAAGTATATGAAAGAAGATGTCCTTTTTTTTTTTTTAAGAAAGAGCTTTAAATCTTCCTTGTAATTTCTTCATGGCACAACACAGTACCATTTTCAGGTTTTGGGATGTAGGTTACTTGGAGATTGAAGACATGTTTTCAGAAGGACTTTGTAAATGAAGAATCTAAAAACCACTAAGCTTTTTGTTTGTGCGGAATTTTAAGTTGGGTGTATTGTATTGGGTAGGAAAAAAAATTTTCCACAGAATTAATATTTTTTTAAAACTCAGGCTCATTCAGGTAGACAAGATAGTCTTTAGATACTTTAGGTATTTTGTTTTTTTAAAGATTTCATTTATTCATTTTTAGACAGAGGGGAAGGGGAGGAGAAAAAGAGGGAAACATCAATGTGTGGTTGCTTCTCACACACCCTCCACTGGGGACCTGGCCCACAACCCAGACATGTGCCCTGACTGGGAATCGAACTGGAAGCCCTTTGGTTCACAGGCTGGCACTCAGTCCACTGGGCTGCACCAGCCAAGGCAAGATACTGTTTTTAAATCATCATATGTAGTGGAAGACGCACTCCCGGAAGTGTGAGTGACTAACGTGCGTCACATTGGAGCTAAATCTCACTAATAAGCAAAGACATGCAGATTAAACAGTTGGATTTTTCTTTCTATAAGATTGACAAGAACAAAAAGTAATATTAATCCCAGTAATAGGGAAGGCTTGGGGAAATATTTGTAAAGGGAGAACACTCTCTTCTGTGTGTGTGTGTGTGTGTGTGTGTGTGTGAACTCTCACATTACTACCATACTCATAACACCTCTGACACCAGAGGTGTTGATTTTTTCCCACACCAAGCAATTCTCTGCAATACCAGCTAGGTGTCCTACAATTCAGTTCAATTCAATTCAGTTCTGACACTAACTGCAGTTTGTGCAGACTCTGCATGTTAAGGGTTCAGTCACACAAAACTATCCCCCACTTCAGATACCAGTCACAAGTAGTAGGTCCCCAGATTACCTACAACTTCTCTTTAACTTCGCTATAAATTGCAGGTTCCTGTGACCCGCGCGCCCCCCCCCCCCCCCCCCCCCCCGCCTTGGGTTCTGTCACTTGCTTCAGCAGTTCACAGAACTTAGGGAAGCATGTTTATCAGTTTATTATATGGTAAAGGATACCGATGAACAAGCCAGATAAAGAGGTATATAGTGCAGTGTCTGGGAGGGTCCTGAGTGCAGGAGCTTTTGTCCCTGTGGAGTTAGGGTGCACCAATATCAAGTATATGGATGTGTTCCCTAACCTGGGAGCTCCTTAAACCCCATACTATTGGGATTTTTATGGAGGCTTTATCACATGAGATGATTATTAACTCCATTTCCAACTCCTTTTTCCTTTTAGTGTAGGAAGTGGGACTGAATGTTCCAAGCTTCCAATATTGGTTTTATCTTTCTAGTGACTAGCCATGATCCTGAGGCTATCCAGGAGCCCAGGAATAGTGCCTCATTAAAACAAGACACTCCTGTTACCCAGGAAATTCCAAAGGATTTAGGAGCTCTGTGTCAGGAGTTAGGGTCAAAGACCAGCTATTAGAACAAAAGATGTTTCCTGTGTTCTTGTCACTTAGAAAATTACAACAGCTTTAGGAACTCTGCTCCAAAAACTGGGAGCAGAGATCAGTACATGTTTCTCAGTATTATACACAGTTGCTGGAATATTTTTTAGAGTAAATTGATATTACATACCAATATATATTGGAATGCACACTTTGCCTTCTCCATGTCTCTGTGTCTCAGATCTCTCCTTTTTCTTATAAGGATGCCAGTCTTTATTACATCGGCAAAGATTCTATTTCCAAATAAAGTCATTCTCAGGTATCTGGGCTCAGAACTTAGAGATGTCTTTGGGGGACCATTATTCAGCCCATTGTAAGTACCATAGTCAGTCATAAAATGTTTTCTTTGGCTTTAGGAATGGAGTTGGTGGGACTTCATTGAAATGACATTACCAAATAGCCATGCAGAGTTGATAGTTTTACAATGTATTTTATTTAAAACATAATTGCTTATAAACACATACTTTCTATTTTTGGATTCAGTCACACAGGAAAGTACAATCAGATGCTTTATTTGAGAACAAAGTGGAGAAAATGTCACTTTCCAATGTGAAACCAGGATGAATTGACATGTTTATGGGTAGTAATACTTAACACTTCCGTAGTATTTTACATTGTCAGGCCTTTTAACAAAGATACAGAGAGGTATATGGAATTATCTTCATTTTAATCTTGGGAAAACCAAAGCACAGAGGAAGGTGAAGTGACTTAGAAAGGAACACAGTGGGCTGGACGTGAGGCCGTCCTGTGCGGGGTTCCATTGCTCCCAACCCACCAGGGAGATGAGTGGGCTGACCAGTTTCTGACCAGAGCCCTGATCCTCTGGATGCTTTATTCTTTTAAAACTTTTATTGATTGACAAAGTACTGATAGTATTTGGTTTCCCAGTAGATTTGTTGGAAAATGACTTCAAAGTAGGTATTTTGTTAATGCAGGTCTTCCAGGTGAATGAGTGTAGTTACATACTTGGATATGAATAGAGGGGCTAGTTAACATGTTACTAAAGAATTACCAAAATTCTTTATTAGAGCTAAGGATGCTTAGTCAGTATTCTGCTAGAAATCATCTGCAAGAAAAACACAGCCAAGTTACAAAATTCCTGTAGACGTGCTCTTGTAAATAGTTGGTATTTCTGCAGTTTTGCCAAAGAACACTTAGCATCATCAGTGTTGTCTTGAATTAATTATAGTTTTTTAAATTCTCTTCTTGTTTTTACATTTAAATTGTTAGCTTTGCTTTAACCTTATAAAGTTAGTTTATTGTGGATTAAGTACTTAACAATAGTTACGACATAGACATAAATAGTACTTTTCACCAGTCTTCCAGTAATTGAACTTTATAAATGTATATTACAGTTCGAGTTTGAATCATCTGTACTGTTATTCAACAGATGTATGCATTCTCCCAGATTTTGCTGTTTGGTAACATGTGATTGTTAACATCAAGTTCTCTACCCACTGGAGCAGCAGCAGAGGCTATAGGTGGACTAAGTGTCCTAAATATGCAAAATGTGCAAATATGGCTGACACCTGTCGCTGTATGATAGAGTATATTCATTAACAAACTTGAATCATTTGTTTCTCTTGGCAATTATCATTTAATCTTAGTTAATAAATTGATCATATGATTTATCAAAGCTTCTATGTGGATGGTAGGCTATGCTTTAGTATGTTGGGACTTAATCTCTTTTAGAAAAGTAATAAAATTAAAGTACTGGACTAGATCCTTGGTCTTTTATGATTTGTAGCTAAAAGCTCTGCAAAGCAGTGGTATCTACTGATCACTTTCTTTTTTTTTTTTTTAAGATTTTATTTATTTATTTTTAGAGAGGGAAGGGAGGGAGGGAGGGAGAGAGAGAGAGAGAGAGAGAGAGAGAGAGACATCAATGTGCGGTTGCTGGGAGACATGGCCTGCAACCTAGGCAGGTGCCCTGACTGGGAATCGAACCTGTGATGCCTGGTTCGCAGCCCGCGCTCAATCCACTGAGCTACACCAGCCAGGGCTCTACTGATCACTTTCAGAACCTGAAACTTTCTGTTTATTTAGTGCAGTTAAGAAGGTGCTGTGGATTCTGCATTTAGATTTCATTCTATTCCAGACAAGACATGTAATACCATGATTTTATTGTGGAAACTATAATGTGGCCATTGTGGCCATGCCTTCTGATGTGCTTGTCCCTCGCTGAGACTAGCTATGTTTTCCCTAAAAAGGTCTCCTGTGTCTCTTTTTTTTAGTGACACTTGTAAATTTGTAAAAATACTAATTAAATATTTTTTGTAACCAGAAGTAAAAGAAAAATCAGAGGTTAAATGTTTGGCTGGTAAAGGGGCAATTAAGTTTTCTAAAGGTAGCAAATAAAACTTTCTTGCTAGTATACATTTCAGGAGAGTTGAATATTGGTAATTTTTCTCTTCACATGAATTATATGTATAAGGTTGTTTATTTGTTTCTAAGGACTTTTACTTATGGAGAGATTCCCAGTCAGTCAATTTAGATTTGTTTTGCCAATATTTCTTACCTATATTTTCCTTTTAGAGTGGAAAGTTGGTCACTGCAGTATCCAACAATACTGTTCAAGTCCATACATTTCCTGAAGGAGATCCAGATGGTATATTGACGCGCTTCACCACAAATGCAAACCATGTGGTCTTTAATAGTGATGGCACAAAAATCGCTGCTGGGTCTGGGTAAGGCTCTTTGATATCAGAAAAGGAAATAATGTTGGAACAGAATGGCCTCATTCATTGCTTTCAGGGTAACATTTTCAGGACTCTCTTCTTTTTTGTGCACTTAATTTTTATATTAAAATCTTTTAATTAGTAAAAGTTTTTGAGGACAGACTTGTGTTTCTTGTAAATTGTGATGTGTGTATTGCTTTGCAGACAGTCTATTTAGTAAATGATGGGAAAGATTGGGGAAGATGATAGTTTGGTACAAAATTTAAAAAATTATTTTAGGTAGAACTGGGCCCATACAGTCAATATTTTTATACTTTCCCTTGATGTTTATTTGTCATAGGAAAAAGTAATTGGTGAGTCACTGAGGTGGAGTAAAAGATAAAGCCCTTTTAAAAGTGGTGTGACTATAATTTGATTAGCAAATCATAGAAGCCTAAAATGTAACTATGGAAGTCACTTAGGAAATATTTATATTTTAACATAATTGGAAATCTTGACTTGTGTTCTTAGCATCTTTATAGAGCAAAACTAAAAGATCAGTCATTAAACTTGGCTGTCAAATTTCACAAATTGCTGTAAAGAAATTATGGCATTCTTGTGACTTTGAAATATTTGGGTCATAGCATTTAGAAGAGTCTTTTGTATTGACATGTGTTCATATACATCACTTTTGTTGTTCATAGTGACTTTCTAGTCAAAGTTGTAGATGTGATGGATTGCAGCCAGCAGAAAACATTTCGAGGACATGAAGCCCCTGTGTTAAGTCTTTTCTTTGATCCTAAGGACGTCTTTCTGGTAATAACTTTTCCCCCTCTCTTTTTGCATTTTTCTTGATTATGTTTAAAATTGTAAGTCAAGAATTTGTAGAAAATTTCACAGTTGTTAAGACACTTTGACTTACTAGTTGAACCAGTTTCCTTGTAGTATTATGGCTGTAACTGTAGAGAAATCTGTTGTGTTACTCCTGCAGGCATCAGCTAGTTGTGATGGATCTGTCAGAGTGTGGCAAATTTCAGATCAGGTAAACTCATTCATTTGAATTTAAAGCTTTTTGTCCATTTCCATAATATAATATATGAGTATTACATATTGTCTTATTTGGTCAAATTTGTAATTCTTTTTCTTTATAGTTTCTTTTGAGTAGCATTAAAAACTATTTTTGTGACCCAATTCCATAATAGTCTAATGCAAAAGTAAGTATGTTGAAGACTACTGCTTTTGTACACAGTTACAAGGGAAATCATAGATGCATATTTCATTTTTAGGTTTTATATATCAGTGGGGGGAATTCAGTCATTATATTTACAAACTAATTGCCATCTGTTGGACCCTAGATGTTGGGAGTACAAAAATAAAATAAAGCGTGGGTCACACTTAATTTGGAGAGTCACATACCAACTCTTCTAACCCAGCCTTATAAAAGTTTCTTCTTTTTGTTTTAAATTATTGCTTGTATTTGTTTTGTTTGTTTGTTTTTCTATGAAAGTTTTAAAGGAAGTAGGAACAAAGTGCTCTCCAGATTGGCAGAGGATACAGTGAGTTCTCCAGGCAGTCAGAGGCCTTGGTGTTTGTAGAGATGTGGCCGATGAGAACAATATCCCCCCGAGATGTGCGTCAGCAGCCACACTCCCCCCCCCTTCTTGAACCATTTAGTAGGGTGGATTCTGACACCATAACATTTTATAGTAGGTCTCTGAAGTTTCTTTTTGTAGAGACTTCAAGATTTTAATATTGTTTTTTGTGTATGTATGACTGTATGTTTATTCAGTGAGTGTGCTGTTTACTTACATAGTTTCCTTACTCTGCATAGGAAATTTTTTTTAATTTAATTATTTAAGACTTATGCTCTTTATTCCTCTGAAGGACTTAAAGTAATTTAGATAAATCAAACCTTATTGTAACTAAATTAAAGTGAATTAAGTTACCTTTTTCTGAGCTATATATAAATTTAAGGAACCCACCTATTAAATATATTCAGTTCTGCATATCTTTGGGGAGAATTTTTATAAAGGGAAATAATTTTTTTTAATCAGACATGTGCTATTAGTTGGCCACTGCTACAAAAGTCCAACGATGTGATAAATGCAAAATCAATCTGCAGACTTGCTTGGCAGCCAAAAAGTGGGAAGGTAAGTGACTCTTATCTTTCAACCTTTTAAAAAATTATTTGTTTCAGTTCTTATCAAGTTTGAATGTAAGAATAGTTTTTAAATTGTAACTATTTTATTTGAATAATAAATTTTTGAGCCCCAGGCCAACTAATTAATATTGAAATGCTTTAAGAAACATTCCAGCTTTTTAAAGAATCTTTTTTAAAGAGTACATTTTGCATGATTGAATTTTATATTCTTCTTTAGATTTGTGTTTGTTGGAGTGATTCTGGAAATAGTCTTGTTATGTCCACTCTTACCACCAGTATTTAACATTTTGGAGGTGTGCTAACAGATATAGTTAAATACTAGAAAGGTATGAGAGGTTTGGTGGGAGGAAGGAGAATTCTCGTCTGCAAACGAAATACTTGTGTTTAAGGAAATTCCAAGAAAATGAACTGAGGGAAAATATTAATAAAAGAAGAAACTTGAGTAAGATAGCTGTAAGCAAAATTAATATTCAAAACCAATAACAATCCTATGTACAAACAACAGCCATTTAGAAAATACAGTAGGATAAAATAACTAGGGATAACTTAGTAAGAAATATGAAAGATCGTTATAAAGAGAATTTTAACATGCTAGCAAGAGGAGTTAAAGACTTGTTAAATAGAAAAACATATCCCATTCTTAGAAAGGAAATTTTGAATATAAAAAAGATTTAATTCTTCCCTAAATTATTCTGTAGTTTGGAAAACATTCAGCTATAAAATATCAGTTAGATGTTTGGGGGAATCAGATACTGCTGACTCTAAAGCCCATATGGAAAACTGAGGTCTTAAAAAAAAGGTGATAGAGTCTAGCCCAGAGAGATATAACAAATGATGATGCTATGGGAATTAAAAGTTTGCTACTGACTCACAAATAGACAGATAGCCTATTAAACAGAAATGGATTCAATATATATGGGAATTTGGTGGAGAAAAGGAGATTTAGTAACTGTGTTGGCAAAGGGCATGAATACCAGGAAGTGAGAATCATTGAGGACCATCTTGGAGGCTTCCTACCACATGGTGAATTGGCTGTATTCTTTCAACTTTTCTGTATGTATGAAATTGAAGAAGATTAATAAATTTAACATAAAAAGTAAATATTTGTATGTGATTAAAAATATTTCAGAGTCAAAGGACAAGTTTGGAACAATATGACAGAGCTAAGGTCAATAATATACAGAGTTCTTACAAAACAATAGGATGCTATTAGAAAGATGGGGGAACACCCCATGAGATTTATGAATTGCTTAATAACGCTAATTAGGTCTTCAAAATGGGAGAGATTGGACAAGGACATGACCAGATAGTATATAGAAGAAATACAGATGGCTTTTAACATGTGAAAATATATGCAGCCTTTCATACTGAAAAATACAAATTAAAGCTATAGTGATAGTCTATTTTTCATTAATCAGATGGTCCAAGATCAAAAGTTTGATTACATGCTGTGTGGATGAGGGTGTGTTGTTTTTGTCAGAATTAAAGACCCACAGTACTACTTCTAGGCTCATGTTTTATAAACATAGTTATGCATGTACACTACAGGGTACTTAGAACAAAAATGTCGCACCATTGTTTATAGTTGCAAAAGATTGGAAACATCCAAAATGTTCATTAATAGGGAATTAGTTAAATAGATTGTGGTATTCCTGAAAGTGAAATACTCTACAACTGTTAGAATGTGATATGTCTGTATATCCTCACATGGAATAATCTTCAGGGAAATTAAGTAAAAAACATCAAGCTATAGAATAATAGGTATATCAAAATGCTGCTATTTATTAATTGTGTACATGCAGACTTGTATATATGTACGTATACATTCTTGTATAGTCTATGCTTATATTTGCCTTTGGGAAGTAGAAAGAGAATTTAGGTGTGGGAGGGAGACTTGCTTTTCAATGTATTCATTCCCTTTTGTGTCATGTGAACATTTAAAAGTGTACAGTCTGTTAAAGTAATAAATAGTTGGGGAATTCAGTATGTATTTTTTTTGCTTACAAAACATTAATGAGTCTGATAAATTTTTTAATGATTTTATTTACTTTTAAAAAGATTTTATTTATTTATTTGTAGAGAGAGGGGAAGGGAAGGAAAAAGAAACATCAGTGTGTGGTTGTTGTTGCCTCTTATGCGCCCTCTACTGGGGACCTGGCCTGCACCCAGCCGTGTTTCCTGATTGGGAACTGAACTGACAGCTCTTTGGTTTGAAGGCCAGCACTCAGTCCACAGAGCCACACCAGCCACAGCTGTTTAAATTTTTTTTTAATGTTACTTATTTTTAATCCTTATTTGAGGACTTTTGTTTTTCATTGCCTTTAGAGAGAGGAGAGAGAAGCAAGCATCAATCTGAGAACTTGAGTCAGTCGCCTTCTCATACACACTCTGACTCAGGATCGAACTCACAACCTGCGTATATGCCCTAACTGGGAAACAAGTCTGTTACCTTTTGGAGTATGGAATAAAGCTCCAACTAACTGAGCCACACTAGCCAGGGCTGATTAATTTGGTTAATTTTAAAATTAATAAAATTAACTTAGTTTTCCTGTTTATAAATGATAGTTTAACATGGAAAGAATGTATCATTTTAATTTTTTCTACTAGTCTACTTCTTTGGAAGAATGGATAGGAGGATAAATTTCCTTAGTATTTCAAAGTATTCTGGCTTCGTTTCTTTTCTTCCAGTAAATGAGATGAATTTTTCGATTCAAAGGGCATAGATAACTTAAAAGTAGTATTAAAAATACTAGTGACTAGAGGTACTCTGTTCTTCAATGCAAGCAGTAGAGTGACCATCATCCGTTTATTGCTTATCAAAATTTTAAGTAATTTTCTGAGTTTTGTTAGAAGCCAGTTAAAATATAAATTTGCTCTTATGTTTTGTAAGCTTATTTGGATGAATTTTCTGCCTTTTTTTCTCTTCAAATTTAATGTAAACTTTTCTTCAAACTGCATTTTATCTTTTCTGATAGTTACTAGCAGTTCCTGTGGAAAAATCTGTTAAGCTATATAGAAGAGAAACTTGGAGTAATCAATTTGATCTTTCAGATAATTCCATCTCTCAGGTAGGTTTTGTAAGTGACGCTGTCATTAGACTAAAGGGAATATTTAATGCGTACTTTGCCTAAATATACTTGCAGTTAAATATTGATAGAAATGGAGAACAACTCTAGACTGTTATGCATGTGTCTACCTTCTGCCTCTCAGTCTTCATTTAGCCAATAACTGCACAATAGGTAGGACTTTGCTAGGTCCTGTTTGACCTTTCTTCTTGGTGAAATTTGATAAGAAAATCTTTTAATTTATAAGAAGTCAAATTGAATCGTAGCATAGTATTAGAACAAGTTATTCTCATATTTTCAGTAATTGACCTTTATTTTTAAATGAGTTTTACTGAGACTTGTAATCATAGACTCTGGAATTTTAGATCTGGAAAGGTTGTCAATCTGTATTCTCTCTCTCTCTCTCTCTCTCTCTTCCATGCCTGTTTTGTAGTTAAGGAAACAGAGGCCCAGTAAGTGAGCAATGGTTTAATAAGATTCACTTATTAGTTCTCTTTATGGAGATGGTGACTGCTAAGAGGAAATCTTGTATTTATCTCTCTTTCCAGGATAATAACTTTTTTTTACATTTTGTTTTTAAACTTGTGCTGGTATAATTTTCCCATGATAAATTCGTAGCTGCTAGTGAGAAGTGAAAATCATTGAAAAAGTAAGCAAACTTTGTTTTCCCATTTGTGTATCAGATCTGATTACAGGTTATACAGAATACATCAAATAAGGGTTATTAAAATTTGAATTTGGTAAGGTGAGAGTTTAGTTTCAAATAATACAAAATTGTTTATTGTTTTTCTTTATAGACCCTCAATATAGTAACCTGGTCTCCTTGTGGGCAGTATTTAGCTGCAGGGAGTATTGATGGTTTGATTATAGTTTGGAATGTGGAAACTAAAGATTGCATGGAAAGGTATGATACGATATATATTTTGTCTCTTTCTTGTTTATTTCTAGTAGACTTTTGTTTGTTCTATGAAAAATTTCAAATTTGTAATTATTAGATTGTCAAAATGCAAACAAAAACCTATTAGTGTGTCAAAAGTCATGTAACCATTTTGTTGATTGGTTTATTTGACTATTTTATTTTTTAATTACAGTTGACATTCAGTATTATTTTATATTAATTTCAGGTGGTTAATTAATTACCATAGTGGTTAAATAATTATATAATTTACAAAGTGATTCCCCCATAATTCAAGTATCGATCTGGCACCATATGTATTTATTACATTTAACCTTTTCTACCTAAAATATGTATAGTTTATATTTTTCTTGACAGTGTTTTAAGAACTTTTTATTTTTAGGGTAAAACATGAGAAAGGTTATGCAATCTGTGGCCTGGCCTGGCATCCTACTTGTGGTAAAATAGCTTATACTGATGCAGAAGGAAACCTTGGGCTCCTGGAGAATGTCTGTAACCCCGATGGAAAGACACCAAGCAGTAAGGTAATTAATATCGTAGAATAGTTTCTTCAAAGTCCTTCTGTGGTTATATAGATTTTGAAAGCACCAAAACCTACATTATTATCCTGGAAAATTAAAATTTATGTAACTATTTCTAGTGATGATCCTATAGTAAAGAAAATTGGTTAATCTGATGTTTCCCAAATATATTTTACTAAGAAACGATTTTTCCTCCATATAATCCTTATTAATATTCCTTGAATGTCCAAGGAATACCTTTGTGAAATACTGTTTTTCTAGTTTGTTGTTCTGGGGATTGTTAGTTAAATACAGGCATACCTCAGACATATTGTGGGTTCAATTCCATGCCACTGCAAAAAAGCAAATATCATGTAAAGCAAGTCACAAAGTTTTTGGTTCCCCGGTGCATGTGAAAATTGTGTATATACCATACTGTAGTTTATTAAGTGTGCAATAGCATTATGTCTAAGAAAAAAATGTTACATACCTCACTTAAAAATTCTTTATTACTAAAAAAAACGTTAATCATCTTCTGAGCCTTCAGTGCATTGTAATGTTTTTGCTGATGGAGGGTCTTTACCTTCAATTTATAAAAAATGTAATATCTGTAAAGCACAATAAAATGAAGTATGCCTATAAATGTTTTATAGCTAAAGATTAAAGTTCATTGTAACTTAGTTTCGGCAGATAAACTTTTTTTGCTTTGAATTAGCTTTAACTCTTACAGCTACCCATATATCTCTTATGCTTAGCCATGTAGCCTTACTAAGGCTTGCTTTAAATAGTCTGCTCAAGAAAAAAGTAAACAAAGATGAGACCAAAAAGAGAAAGACAAAAAAAACACTCCACCTTTTTTATACCTCCTTGTTTTTGTTCATTATTCTCCCTACCTGGCAAATATACCCATTTACATTTCAAGTCTTGGTTTAAACTCCCAGTTAAAGTTGCAGACTTTATACATGCTTTTATTTCTGTCCAGATACTTGGTATGTGAAACCCCCACTAAAACTATATTAAAGGAATTTTAATTTTTTAAATTTTATTTATTTACTTTTTGAGAGATGGGAAGGGAGGGAGGAAGAAAGAAAGGGAGAGAAACATTGATGGGAGAGAGAAACATCGATCAGTTACCTTCCACACACAACTGGGGACTGAACCCATAACCCAGGCATGTCCCCTGCCAGGGAATCAAACCAGTGACCCTTCTGCTTTGTGAAACGATGCCCAACAAACTGAGCCATACAGTCAGGCCTAATGGAATTTTTTTTAAATGCACAATCCCATAAGGCCAAGGAAGATAGTTGGAGTACTGATAATAATAATATTTTGGAGGCTGGAAAATAGAAGATGATTGGAAACTAACTTGACCTTTTCAAAAAGTTGAACTCTAAGACCTCAGTGGAGAAAAACTGAGGTACAGTTCAGTTTGCCTGGCTGACACCCCAAAGATTCAGAATTTGATAGCATTAGGTACTTCTAAAAGTAGGTTGAAAACAGGAGGGTTGTTTTATAAAGCAAGTAGATCCTTCCAGTGTCAGCATTGGTGTGCACAGCTCGGTAGCTCTCCTTCCTCACCCCCAGACACATTCTGGTAGAATGCTGGAGATGTATTCTTTAGTAAAGGTAAAATAGAGGTGTTTGGTCCAGGCACACTTTATGGTCTACTGGCATTAGGTGAAGGGAAAGTAGTGTACTGAAAAGGATTAAATAAAACTGTGTGTGCTTAAGTGTTGAAATACCCAGTTCACTTTTTATACTTTGCTCCCAGAGAGTTGTTGGCCAGTCTTACATGCTTTTCAGGCTGGAGATTGGAAGAATCATGTTAGGGGAATTTGTTCAAGAAAAAAAGACCTAAAGAGAGAATAGAAGATTCTTAACTCCAGGAAAAACAAAAAGTTGTAAAAGAAAGAAAACACAATCATAAAATAATATGCTATATCTATAAAATGAGATAGGAATAATGCAACATCTAGAGTTATTGTGAGGATTTAATTATGTATAAAGAATTAGAGATCAAAAAAGGGTGATCAGGAAAAATTCATAAGAATTTTGTATCCTTGTGATTAGAAGGTCACCACAGTTCCTAGAAAGCTAGAATGGTCTAGGGAAGCTTCTTTAATGGAATTAAGGAAACATTGCCTCAGTAAAAGATCTGATTAATCTGATATCCTCTCTCACTAAATTTGTAATAACATCATTCTTCAAACATCAGAAACTTAGAATCACACACCCTGCAAGACATCCAGAAGTGCTTCACCAGGTAAGTATGACAGTGGAGAAGTTTGAGATCTTGCTGAGGTGGCTAACCTGATAGGACCATGTAAGTGGTCCAGAGACTTAAAGATAGCCTTGGTGTAAAGAAGACATTGTGAAGCTACAAGAATGCGTGGAGAATAACCTTACACCCAATGTCAACCCAGTCACAGATGTGCTGGAAGAAAGTAGCTTTTAAAGATTTTTCTGGAAAAATGGACGCATTCAAATGGTTACAAATTTTTAATAACCTGAGATAGATTTGTGCTTTGAAAGAGTCCTGGAAGCTAAGGAATGTGTTAAAAATTCCTACAAAAGCAAAAAAAAAAATGCAAGAAACATCCCAATTTGCATAAGAAGCCCATGGCTGGTTACCTCCACTTCTTCAATGAGAAGTGGCTCCTGTTCTCCCAAATGCACCCCAAACTCAGGAACCAGGAGCTGACCAAGGTCCTGTCTGAGAAATACAAATAGCTCCCAGAGCAGATGAAGCTGAAATAGATTCAAGATTTCTAGGAGAAACTAGAGTTTGAGGAGAAACTGGCTTAATTTAGGAAGGACTACCCTGGTATAGTCCCAAACTCCAAGAAATCTGTGGTCCCCAAAAAGAACCCAAGCAGAGCCCAAAAGAAGTTTTAGGAAAATGTGAAAGTGAAGTATCCCGCCCCCACCCCCAAAGCTGTTTTTCTGAGAAGACAAAATTCCATGGAGAACCCTGAATGGGTGGCTCAGCTGGTCGGATCATTGTCCTGTACCCCAGGAGGTTGCGTGCGGGGTGGATACCCAGTCAGGGGACATATGGAAGACAGCCAGTCGATGTTTTTCTCTCATTTCTCTCTCTCTAAGATATATATATATAAAATCTCTCTCTCCCCTTCTCTCTCTAAAATCTGTAAATATGTATCCTTGTGTGAGGATTAAAAAATAATAATTTCCTGGAGAGACCACAAAGCCCCCAGTGAAGGAGTACCAGGAGTTTTACCAGGATTTGTGGTTGAGTAGGGAGCAGTGAGACCTGGCCCTGAGGGAGTGAATGGTGGAGATCAGTAGACACTGGCAGTGCATCCTGCAAAGCCATAAGGAGCATTATAAGAAGCAGGCTGAGGAGTTGCAGAAGCGGTACAAGGAAGACTTGCCGTCACTGGCTCAAGAGTGCAGCTCCTGAAGAATACTCTGCTTACAGAGAGAACCCATACTAAGTGAAGAACATGAACACGAGTGGAGCCTGAGACGCCAAGATCATTGGGACTGATGTGCGGTCTCCATCAGCAAGGATGTGCAAGGCTGCAGGCTCCAGAGACAGAATCATCAGACTGCTGGGGCCGTTCTCATGACTCACAGGAGAAGACAGCGAGGAAGACGCGGAAAAGGCAGCAGCTCCTCCGACTCCAGCAGTGGCAGTGAAGCTGGAGGACGTGAGGGCGGCAGCTGCAGTTCGTCTCCCTCAGGGGATGCTTCTGACTGTAGCTCCAGCTGAGCTCTGTCCATTCCCCAAATGATGGGACAGATAACTTCCCAACAGAAGTCCTTGGCATTGACATTATATTTAAAGGCTCTTCTCCGGGTCCCTTTTCATCTTCTTCCTTCTTTCTTTCCCTCCTCAAAAGAAAATAGGACTTGCTGGAAAGAAGAGATCTTTGTAGGATCTTCTGGCTCTGCTTTGTACCCCAGTGCCATCTCCCTCTAGAGAAACTCCATGCAATTAAGTCTCTTAGAATAAACAATGATATAAGTGAGTTGTGGAGGGCATACAGGACTGGACACTGGGTTTTCTGAGGTTAGAAGTTTTACTCCTCATCTTTTGCCTGCCTGAAGTAGTAGGGACACCCATGAGCCAATGACCCGTACTTTGTGAAACTCTCTGAGACTCTTGCATTGGAACTGGTAAGGGGAAGATTTGATTGATTGGAGATAGGGCAGTTGCCTTTAAGAAAGTTCTTGGGGTTTTTACTGTAGTTGCTATTATGGACAAAATAATTAGGTTAGTTTTAAAAAATCAAAACAAAGAACTAGAAGAGTCTAACACAATACTTTGTAAGTTTTGCTATTATATTTATTCAGCCATGAATAGCATTTACATGGTTGTAATAATATAAATACTGTATATTGATCCAACCAAAATGAGAATGTACCTCTATTGGGAAGATTAGGGTAGGAGAATAGTATGCATGTATACAAAGGGGTCGGGGTGGTTGGAAAATGGCGCCAAACCTTTATCTTTCCTAATAGAAGGCAGTTAGGATCTCTTAAGTAAATAGCAGTTAAAACTGAAAGATTAAAGTAGCACTGCAATATTATTTACAAGTATGGAGGAAGGTATCAAAAGAAACAACTAAGAGCAGAGGCTTTGCAGAGGACTATTTCCATTTTTATAATGCTGTTTAATTTATGTTCATGTTACAACATTGACAAAAGACAAAAAAAGTAAATTGAGAAATAATTTTTAGTTCAGTGGTCACCTATTCAGGATTGCTCACTTTTCCCATTTTTGTTTTACTCTTCATAGTACATATTTCTCTCACAAAAACTCTTAACACTTTATGGCCCTCACCATAAATGTAAGGCAAAACCCTCATTTTCTAATAAATAAATCACCTCCCCAAATTTTTAAAAAAGGTTTTATTTATTAATTTCTAAAGAGAGGGGAAGGGAGGGAGAAAAAGGAAGAGAAACATCAGTGTGTGGTTTTCTGTTGTGCACCCCCCATTGGAGTCCTGGCCTGCAACCCAGGCATGTGTCCTGACTGGGAATCAAACCTGTGACCCTTTGTTTGGCAGGCAGGCACTCAATCCACTGCACCACACCAGCCAGGGCCCCTCAAATTTTTTTAAAGATTTTATTTATTTACTTTTAGAGAGGTGAAGGAAGGCAGAAAAATAGGGAAAGAAACATCAGTGTGCAAGAGAGCTCATGCCCCCCGACCTGGGGACCTGGCCTGTAACCTAGGCATTTGCCCTGACTGGGAATTGAACTGGCGACCTTTTGGTTTGCAGGCTGAGCCACACCAGCCAGGGCCAAAATAATTTTTTTAATTATATTGTATTGATTATTTATTATGCTCCAACATGGTCTGTAGCTGTCCACTGGGTGTGCAGACTCTGAGGGTTCCCTGGTGGTACAGGCCGAAGTCAGCCCCCACCTGTATTTTGCCTGGGGCAACCTTACCTGGACTATAAAGTAATCTGAGGTGGTTGCTGCTTGCGCTGGGCTTGGAGATTTCCAGGCGAAGCCAAACTGAATCTAGGCTGGCTACTGTTAGTGCCAGGCCTGGGGCCACTTAGCAAAAGGTACAGGGGCTGCAGGCTCCCTGCGGTCTGCTGTTGCTTGTTTGAGGGGATTTAGGAAGTTGTAAAGCATGAGCCAAGACCATCCATTTCCATGGAAAAGTCTCTGTCAACAGCTTGGGTGAGTTGGTAAGTTGGGAGGGATACCAGTTGGGTGGGACAGAGTCTCAGGGAATCTCCAGGGCTGGACACATAGTGTTAGCCAGGTTGACGGAATCTCAGATGTGGCACCTCCCTATGCGTTCTGTGGCTCTGTGTAGGGAGGGTTCAGAAAAGGGACAATGGCCTTTCTGTTTAGGAGAAAGCTGTCTCCCAGCTTCCTCCTTGGTGCAAGATCCTTCACTTTCTTCCTGTGTGCCACTGATGCCTTTCAAACTGCACAACGGAGCTTGATCTCAGAGGGAATGAGTCTGAGTAGGTGAGTCCGTAAGTGGGTTCTTTAAGAGGAACTGCTTGGGACTGTAGAAGTTTCTTCCACTGACTTATTTTGTTCCAAATGAAAGTAAATGAGAGAATTTCTGGGGAATGACTTTTGAGGAATAAAATCTTGCCTTAAGTTTGGGTACATACAATATTTTTTTACTTGTTTATCTTATCCTCCTGCCCTATTTGTAGACTGTAAGGCATTTAAAGTAAGGACTAAGTCTTATATAAATGTAATCCTCATAAATACCCTTATTAATTATTTTTATCAGGACATTTGCTTAGTAGAGTTCAAGGTGCATATTAAAAGATTGCCTTTTGAGTAATTGAGTTTATCAAAATAGTTCAATAGTACTTTCTAATTTGTATTTATTTAAGGTATCTAGCAGAATGGAAAAGGATTACAATGATCTTTTTGATGGAGATGATACAAATAATGCTGGTGATCTAAATGACGATCCAGGTGAAGGCCCTTCTTTTTCAAGAGGAATTATAAATGATGAGGACGATGACATCATGCTGGCTTCGGGTCGTCCAAGACAGCGAAGCCACTTCCTAGAAGATGATGAAAACTCAGTTGGTATGAATTGACTTGTGGATGTGACAATCTATCCTGTTTATTAATCTTTTCAATTTTTTATTACAACTATTATTTAAAAATCATTATTGATTTTGTTGAATGTAGCTAAAGGACTGTGTAGAGGGAAATTAATGGCACTAAATACTTATATTTGAAAAGGTTTCAGATCCATAAGCTAAGTTTAGCAAACTAGAAAAAAGAGGAAGTTAACCCCAAGCAAGAAGAAACAAGGAAATAATAACAGAGCAGGTTGCGGTGAGATTGACAATAATAAGTATTTTTTGCTATGCCTAATGCACTCTTGTGTATAATGCACACCCAAGTTTTTGGCCCAAACTTTCAGAAAAAAAAATCTTTCATTTTAATTTTTTAATTCAATTATCTGTTTATGTTTAGAAGCAAAACCAATTATTGTATTCCAAGGTATTGTTTTGCATACAGATATTGTTACTGCTTTCTAGAATTATACTTTTAATGCTTAAGCACAAATAAAAGAATTTAAAACATTTATATAGATACATAATTAGTATTGCCTATGTGTAATGCATGTTCTTATTTTTCCCTCAAAAATTTGGGCAAAAAAGTGCACATTATACACAGCAAAGCACCGTACTTAAAAACTCAATGAAACAAAAAGCTATTTCTTTGAAAAGATCAATACAATTAATAAGTGTCTATCCTAGCTGATCAAGAAAGAAAAACACAAATGATTGACATAAGGAAGGAAAAGGGGTCATCACCGTAGATCCCGTCCGTAGACCTACATTATTCTATATGGTAGCCGCTAACCACATGTGGTTATTAGACACTTGAAATGTGGCTAGTTGAACTTCAGAAATGATGTGTGTGATGCAACCAAGTTTTCAAGAACAGTACAAAAATAATAATGTAAAATATCTTAGTCATTTTTTACATTGAGCACATGCTGAAATTATATTTTAAATGCAGTATAACATTAAAATTAATTATCCCTGGTTTTACTTTTTACAATGTAGATACTAGAAAATTTAAAATTACATATGTAGCCCACGTTGTTTCTGTAAGACAGTACTGCTATTAATATGAAAAGGATAATAGAATATTATGAGCAACTTTGTGCCCATTAATTCAATAACTTAGATGATATTGACAAATTCTCTGAAAAATACAAACTCCCTAGCTAACTCAGGAAGAAATAGATAACTTGAATGGTACTGTATCTGTTAAAGAAATTGAGATTGTATATAAAAATCTTCAAATACAGTGTCTGTTGCAACAACTAACATGACACGTTTGAACGTTAACAAGTGAAATGCCAAGTGGCAGTGAGTCGTGCTGCATTTAAATCACACTGGGTTTACACAACAGTGATCTTTAATGATTCAGTCTCAGGAGCTCATTATACTGCTGTATATTGTTTTTGTTAGAATTATATGAAGAAAAATCAGTCCCACACAAATAGGTAGTTTGAAAAGGAAGAAGTATTTTAATTATTCAAATAATTGTAGATATTCTTCTTTGTTACTACATCAAAGAACTCAACATGTGGAAGTTTCTTAAATATGACTTGTGTGCTTGCTTTGGCAGCACATAAGCTAACATTAAATATTACTTGCAATGTGGAATCTGAAAACTTCTCAATGAACTTTTCAACTCTATTAAATTAAAATCCATTGGACTAACTTGAACTTTGAATGACTTTTACCACATTTGATTTTATAACATAGGCATTGGTAATTTGGTCAGTATTGGTTTACTGAGCTTTGTGGACCTTCCTTAAATGGACACATTATCCAAAATATATTTGTTAGTATCATCAATCTTTCCTGAAGTTTTTAAATATAAGGAAGCAATGAAACTCATGTTGGTGGATACAGGTTTTCCAATATTCCGATTTTTGTTTGTAAACTCAAATTTTATCATTGGTAACAAATTTTGTTAGTTATTCATTTTCAAGAAAATGTTTGCCAAATACCCAAGTCTGCATAACCATAGCTTATTTGGCATTATTTCAAGTAAAGATGGTGTTTCGTGGAAGTGCAGCTTACAACTCAATTGCTTAAGTGCTTTTCTTTTCTTTCCTTTTTTTTTTTTTTTTTGAGACAACTGTCATATTTTATGTAGACTTCCCATTTCAGAGAACATTTTAAAATATCTGTGCGGGATCAAGATTTAATAAAATTATATTTTACTGCAATTGAGTGGTGGTTAACGGTGCATTGACCACTGGCAGATTGGTGCCCCTGACCTGATTAATGCTGAGGCACGAGCAGTGTTAGCCTCTGTTGCTTTTTCACCATCAGGGCAAATGCAAACACAGGGAAGAGGCAGATAACATGTTAGTGTTACTAAGTTTGAGTGAAAGGGTTATTAGATCTCATAATGCTTTTCTTTTTCCAGATCATTGGTATTTATGAGTCTCTAATTATAATCCTTTGTATTTTAGATTTAACAATGCTAAAAACTGGCTCTAGTCTTCTCAGAGAGAAGGAGGAAGATGATCAAGCAGACAGCATTCACAGTTTACCGCTTGCAGCATCCCGGAGGCTGTCTCACAACGGGCCTGTGCCAACTCCCCGGCAAAAGCCCTTTCAGTCCGGTTCCACGCCCTTGCATCTCACTCACAGGTTCATGGTAAGCCTTGGATCTACACTTTTAAATGCTTTTATCTCACGTTTAAGCATTTTCTCTCACTATAGCTAAATTAGTTCAGGAAACATATTTTTAAAGAACTGGCCTTAGAACACTGGTTGATTTTAAATTTAGCTCACAGCCTTAGTCTTATTTCAACTTTATTACTGAAAATTGTGTTAAGTAAAATTTGCTCTGCAAAATCATATATAATGAACCTAAGTAAAATGTGGCTATATCTTGTAGTACCTCCTCTAAACCTATACTAGACTATACTTCTAAACCTTATTTTTTATATTATATTAGTTTTTACATAGGAGATTATACTGATGCCATTATACTACTTAAAAGGTATTTTTTTAGAAGGAAAATCTTATTGTATGTTAGGTGATACATCTATGAAAAAGAACTATCTGCCCTTTTTCCCTGCTCCACCCCACTGGAATGTAAGTTCCCCAAGGATAAAGGATATTCTGTTTTGTTTACTGATAGCACTTAGAACAAAGTGTGGCACAGTAGGGTTTAAATATGCATTTCCTGAATGGATAAGTGAACATTAGCTTTTTGTCTTAATTTTGAGAGCTAAAAATATTTAATATTTCAATTTGTTCATTATTTGAGGTTTTCCACTGAGGACTTTGCTTGCTGTGCTTTTTGGAAGGTATAGGCCTGGCAGAAATTTGTATGTAAATTTTAAAGGGATATTTTATTTTAATGAAAGTGTCAGTATCCATTATCTAATAATAAGTCTTAATTTTTGATGATTGTCAACTACTTTATATATAAAGTTATATTTATGGTAGAGGAAAGGAAAGACTAGGGCCTCTTGTGAGCCTGTGGGGTACATCAGTGGAAGATAAGTTTTCCAAAGTGATACCGATTTATGTTGCCTTAAAAATGTATATATTTACTCCTCTAATATAAACCAGTTATTTGGAACAGAAGACTAGGCTGTCATTTACAACCATACTTTTTAAGTAAATAAATTTTTGAAATGTTTCTTTTGAGAAATACAATAGTTTGGTTGTTCAAAGGTCAGTTATAAAGTGTTTTTTAAACAGCAGTAATATAATTAAAATTGTTAAATGAAATATTCCACTTCCTAATAAATTTGTGCTATATGTACCTTTATCTCATGAGGAGAAGAATAATTATTGTAGCTCTGATGTTACTGTTGTTACCTGAAACAATTTAGAGGTAAATGAGCTGTGGTTGTTCCTGCAACTTAAACCCTGATACAGACTGAATCAAAATATTTGTTAATTTATACCTCTTTAGACTACTGATTCTTGGAGCTTTGGTTTTTCTCAGACTTGTGTTTTAACCTTACATGTTTGTAGGTGTGGAACTCTGTTGGAATCATTCGCTGCTATAATGATGAGCAAGACAGTGCCATAGATGTGGAGTTCCATGACACCTCCATATACCATGCAACACACTTATCAAACACTTTGAATTATACAATGGCAGCTCTTTCCCATGAAGCTGTTTTGTTCGCATGTGAAAGCACTGATGAACTAGCAAGGTAAATTTGAGATTATTAGGAAGAATTTGTCACTGTTGAACGGTTAGATAGGTTGTTCAAATTCAGTACAAAAAGTTAGTGAAACCAACTTACATCTTTTATAGTGTGGAATTTCAGAGCGAAGAATTTAGTATAAATACCAGCCCATTCATAATTCCCCAGAACATGTCCGTTTTTGCCTAATTGTCTCCTTTTTATATTTTCTAACTACAAGTCAAAATGACATCACGTGATTTTAATGCAAGACAAATTGGACTATTTTTACATTATTATTGTTTTTTTTATTAGTATAAGAATAATATATATTAATTGTAAACAAATTTAAGTACAGAATTTTTAGAAAATTAAAGTTTCCTACTGAATTCAACTTAGATATAACTACTGTAAACAGTGTATGTGTCCATCCTGATTTCTTTTTGTATGAACCCTCCTTTTAAATTTCCATATTGAGGTATAATGTATACACATAATAAAATGTACTGATTTAGATTTACAGTTTGATAAGTTTGATAAATGTGTATGTATTCAGATAACCATAATCACAATCAAAATAGTTTTTATCACCCAAAAATGTTTCCTCATATTTCTTCGTAGTATACCCAATGCCAGCCTTGGAAAATTACTAATCTGGGTTTTGTTGTTGTTTTTGTTTTTTGTCAATATAGATAAGATTTGAATCTTTTCTTTAAAAAAGAAAAACACTCCCTGACCAGTATGGCTCAGTTGGTTGGGCATCGTTCCTTGAAGCGGAAGGTTTCAGTCTGATTCCCAGTCAGGGCATGTGCCTGGATTGTGGGTTCGGTCCCCCGCCAGGGCATACACGAGAAGCAACCCTCTGATATTTCTCTTCCTCTCTTTTTCTCTCCCTCTTCCTCTGTCTAAAATAAATAATATCTTTAAAACACATAAACACACACCAAAAAATGTTACTACTACTACTATTTGTGTTTGATTAAAAAAACTTTTTTTATTCTCACCCAAGAACACTTTTTTATTGCTTTAGAGAGAAAGGGGGGGGAGAGAGAAAAAGAGAACTTCTCATATGTACCTCAACTAGGAATCTACAAGCTGGGTAAGTGTCCCCCAGCTAGGAGTCAAATCCCCAGCCTTTCGGCCAATGGGATGATGCTCCAACCAACTGAGCTACACCAGCCAGGACTCTCTGTTTGATTTTTTTTTTAACTTAGTATATTTTCGATCTCATATATTTCAGTAGGTAGGGAGGCGGGTAAATAGTAGGTAGGTTGATGAAAAGTTATGGTGAAGAAGCTGCAGATGCAGAGTTTTTTTTTTTTTAAGACAAAAAGACATTTTATTAACCTTTTGTTTTTCCAACCAGTTTCCTCTTTCTTGATTTTTTTTCTTCAGCTGATTATAATATTTATACACTTAATCATAGATTTTACTAACTCCCAGGTGAGTTGAAATTCAAACTCTTCTGATTAGATAAATTAGCTCCTCGCTACTACATAGTGTGGTCCACAAACTAACAGCATGAGTACCTAAGAGCTTGTTGGAAACAGAATCTCAGACTCCACCCTAGACCTGAATCAGAGTCTGTATTTTAGCAAGATCCTTAGGTGAATGAGCATGTATTAAAGTCTGAGAAAGGCTATATTAGGTCATTTCTAAAAATAATTTAAAAAATTTTTTCAATTACAGTTGACATACAATATTAGTTTCATGTGTACATTAGGTCATTTTAACATTTTAATTGTTTTTTTAATTGACACATTGTAAAATCAATATTGATTAGTTTAATCCAATATTAAATTAGTTTATTAAAATAAAGCACTATTGACTTAGTGTCTCTAGCTCAGAATATCTTATATAATTAAAACTTTTATTTGCATGTACAATTTTGATTTCCTATACTCTTTGTTTTCCTAGATAAATATTTCATAACCATGTATAATATTAATTTTCATTTTTAAATTGTTCAGAAAGTCAGTACTGCCTCAGATTAACAGTGCAATGATATATGCATTCCAAAGCCTAAGTTTAATAATCATTTACATGTATATGTGTATGTACGTGTGTGTGTGTGTATATGCATACACATATATATGCACAGATGAAGAAAGACTGGAAACAAATTATAGGCAGTGGTTGGTAATCACTAGTGGGATTGTATATGATGTTTTTTTCTTTTTCTCTCTTAGTTTTCCTATATTAATTTTTTTCTTTGGCAATGAGGGAACTATTGCCTAACATTTTGAAGCTTTCTTCCTTTTTAAAAATTTGGTTGTGATTTTTGTGTGCATTTATTTATTTTTTAAAAGGTCTTATTTATTATTTATTTTTAGAGAGAAGGGAAGGGAGGGAGAGAGGGAGAGAGACATCATTGTGTGGTTGCCTCATGGCAAGCCCCCCACTGGTGACCCTTTGGTTCACAGGCTGGCACTCAATCCACTGAGCCACAGCAGCCAGGGCTGATTTTTGTATGCATTTAAGACCTAGGATCATACTCTGCACATTTTAGCCGTCTTTTTTTTTTTCCATTTAACATTATGCTGTGATCATTTTCCTGTATGTTTAAGTATTCTTCAATAACATGATTGTTAATGGTTTTAATATAGTTCATTTTAAATATATTTCATAATTCTTAAAGATGTTTCTTGTACTATTGTGTATAACAGAAAAATAAACTATTTGGTTTTGTTACTAGGTATCATGATTAGTTATATATGTAAAATATCAAATATGAAAGTTTGATTGTTCCTATCTTGTTTGAATTTTTAGCAAGCTTCATTGCCTACACTTTAGTTCTTGGGATTCAAGCAAAGAATGGGTAGTAGACATGCCTCAGAATGAAGACATTGAAGCCATATGTCTTGGTCAGGGATGGGCTGCTGCCGCCACTAGTACCTTGCTCCTTCGGTTGTTTTCTATCGGAGGTGTTCAGAAAGAGATCTTCAGTCTTCCTGGGCCTGTGGTGTCGATGGCAGGACACGGAGAACAGCTTTTCGTTGTTTATCACAGAGGTGGGTTCTTTGCCAGTCTTTTATAATTTTACCATAACCTAAAGTAAATGGAAATTACTTAGCTTTTTTTCCATCCTTCTCTCTTTGTTTTGGATTATATATCTCCTTTTGCATATTTTTTTAGCATCTGATTCTGTAATTTTTTTAGTATAATTTTTAAACGTATAGAATTTTATTGTATTCACTAATAGCAATGAGAATGAAAACATTTTGTTTGTAGAAGAACTATATTAGAGAAAGAATTTCAAGGTAGAGTTTGGTTAATTACTTCCATGACTATATCTTAAAAAGAATTTTCAGAATGTAAATGCCTCAAAAACTAAACTAATGCTAGTCTGAAGAACCATAACAGCTTTGAAGTGGCTTTTTAAAAAGTTGGTGCTTTTTCCTCACCTCGTATTCTCTTGTCAGTCCCCACCACTATATTCAGACTGGTTTTACTAAGGTTACCAATGATTCCTTTATGCTTATTTTTGTAGAATAATTCTATCAGAAATACTTTTTTTTCTTGACTTCAGTGACATCACTCTCCGATTCTTTTTTGCCTCACTGATAGTTCCTTCAGCTCTTTTGGCGGCCCCTCCTCCCATGCTGACCCCTCTTCTCCAGTGCTCTCTAGGTCAGGAGCTTTCAGTCCTACCCACAGTTAGAAGTACATTCTATACTGCTATTTTGAACATGCCTGCAAATGTAACCGAAATAAAAGTCTCATGGACAATATTTCTTCTTTGATTTAATTTTTTTTAATGATGGTTGCAATCTGAATTGATTTCATGACTCATATGTCAAAAAATGCAGTTTGAGAAACTGTCCTGGGGGATCTCATTATGAGTCATGTCTTTAAATACATCCATCCATGTGTCCATGACTTCTAAATTAATATCACTAGCCCTACCCTCTTGTATTTTCATTCAGACTTGCCCACTTGAAATATTTGTGTAGGTTTGATATACAGCTCAAACTTAACCTGGTCATAATAAAACTGATACATTTTTTTCCTCCAAACTTGCTTCTTACTTAGTTACCCTGTCTTGATAAATAACATGCTGTCAATCAGCTGCTCAGGCCAGGAATGCAAGAGTTATCCTGGATTCTTCTCTTTCCCTTACCCGCCCCCTCAGATCAACTCTGTCAATAAGATCATATCATCATGTCAGTTCTTTGGAATAACACCTTCCAAATCTGTCTCTCTAACTTCTCCACCAAAACCCCAGCCCCACCCACATCTCATCTCTTGGGCTGTTGGAATGGCCTTCTAACCAGTCTTCAGCTTCAGTTCTTGCATTCTCTAATTCATCTCCACATAGCAGCCTGGATAATCTGTTAACAACATGCATCCTTCACTTAGATTCCTCTGATGACTTCCCAGTGCTTGTAGAATAAAATTCAGACTTCTTATCGTAGCTGACGAGGTCCTACAAGATCTGATCTTTACCTCTTGCCACTTTTTCTCTTGAAGCTCGTTCTGGCCATACAGGCTTCATTATATTCTTCAGACTCACCAAGCTCGTTGCCACCTTTGGGCCTGTTCATTAGGTGTGTTCTGTCGTCTGCTGTAGTGCTCCTCTTCCTAACATTTTGATGGCTGGCTCCAACTTACCATTCATATCTCAGCTTAACTTTCACTTTCTGAAAGGGGGCACCTCTGACCAGCTAATCTCAAGTAACCACTCGGTCTGGCACTCTGTATCACATTATTATTTTAATTCTTTGATAGCGCTTAGCATTTTTTATTCTTTTGTTTTTTAATTTATTTGTTTGTATCCTCCTACCTGAATATGAATTTCATGAGAACAGCTATTTTTATCTTGTTTACCATTGTAGCACCAGTGCCTAGCACATAGTAAGCTGTCTGTAAATATTTCTTGAGTGAATGATTTACCCTTATAGCCACTTTATGTAAATAGTCCATGTAACATATAGTATTCTGCCTTTTATACCCGAATGATGCCCAGTTAGGTAGGTTATCCATAAAAAGTAGTTCTAGTTAATCTAAGAAACAAAATCAGTTCAATTCACAGAATATAATTTAGACTGCAGTATAGCTAAATAACCTTTGATACTTTATTTATATTTATATTTTTTCACTAGGAACAGGATTTGATGGGGATCAGTGCCTTGGAGTTTATCTGCTAGAGACGGGGAAAAAGAAGAAACAGATTCTGCGTGGTGAACCTCTTCCTCTTACAAGGAAATCCTACCTTGTATGGGTTGGGTTTTCAGCTGAAGGCAAGACAAATTCATTTATTTATATTAAAGACATTTTTTGAGAAGAAAACTGTTTCATTGTTTCAGTTAATTCTGTATAGATAAATTGTTTAAATTTCTTTATTTTAATATGTTGGCAAGACTGGAAACTGGAATTATTAGACAGGATAGCCATTTTTTATGTACAAGATCTTTTTTTCATGAGAATTCTGCTTAGAAAGCTTACAAAGAAGAAATATATGAGGTCTGTCCAAAAAAAATCCTACCATTGTTAATACAGTGAGAACAGTTTGCACAACATCTATGTAATCTGGCAGCCAAGGAGAGTGTATTGGAATGCCCATGCTTGAAAAATGATGACTTCATTGTACTAGTCAGTGGGAGTGGTAGACGCCGTTGAGTGAGCATGTATATATGTGGCTGTTGCATTCAAAATGACTGAGTGAGTAGAGCAAGTCTGCATCAGATTTTGCATTAAGCTGGAACTCTTCCATGGAAACTATTCAAATGCTCCAGAAGGCTGTAACTATGGGCAACTGGTGATTGATTGGCAGCTTCATCATGACAGCACACCCACTCATGCATCACGTCTGGTGCCCAGTTTGTTTGTTTGTTTTGAGAAACATCAAATCACCCAGGTGACTCTGCCCCCTAATAATCCAGATTTGGTGTCCTGTGACTTCTGGCTTTTCCTGAAACTAAAATCACCTTTGAAAGGGAAGAGGGTTCAGACCATTGATGAGATTCAGGAAAATGCAACAGGGCAGCTGTTGGCAATTGGGAGAACTGTGTGAGGTCCCAAAAGAGGCCCCTCTTTTGAAGGGACTGAGGTGTCGTTGTCCTGTGTACAGTGTTTATTTTATCTTCTTCAGTAAATATCTCTATTTTTCACATTACCTGTCCAGATACCTTCTGGACAGACCTTGTATTTTTCTGTTAAGTTTATTAAGATAACGAGGAGATACAAATCAATGGTAAAGTTGTGGCTATTCCAGCAGATTCTACACAAAAATCAGGAGTTTCTGTTGTGCTGTCTGCTACTGTAACCGCTAGCCACAAGTAGCTACTGAACACTTGAAGTGTGGCTAATCTGAATTAAGATGTGCTGTGAGTATAAAATACTCTCCAGATTTTGAAGATTTAGTATGAAAAGAGAATGTAAAATAATATTAAAAATTATTTTAACATTTTAGATGTTAAAATTATTATATTTTGGGTATATTGGATTTAATAAAATAGAAATTAGAATTAACTTCACTTTCCCCTTTTCTCATGTGGCACTAAGAAATTAAAAATTACGTTTGTGGCTCACATATTTCTTTTGGACAGTGACTTTGTGAACTCAGATGATTTGAAGGACACTGAGGATTACCTTATTTTAAGAAGCCTGTTAACCCTGTCTCCTGGCTTAACTGATTCTATTATTAGAGATGTGTACCCTTCGTTTATCATTAGAAATTCCAGTTTTATCTTTAAAACATCAACCATTTCTGGATGTATCTTCTGTTGGGATATTACTCATTTATGTTTTAATGTGATCATGAATAACTTCCATTCATGTAACTTTTTTTTCCAATTAAAAAGTAGATCTAGACTCTGAAGAAACTGCTGTTTGCAGAGTGAGAGGGCTGTGAAGTCAGAGATAAGAAAAGGGGTAATTAGCAAATTTGCCGGGCACTTCCCGAGGTCGGGGCAGAGCCAGGGAAACCACGATGCTTGCTTTTTTCCTAGGCAAGCTTTGTTTATCTTGGTGTTGGGGGACAGAACCACATAATAAGCCCAAGAAAGAGAGGGGGGAAGAAGAGTACTGAAGACAGATTCTTTACATCCTCACCCTGTGTCAGGGTTTAGTGTTTTTTCAAGTCTCCTAACCACTGTGGCTTCAGATTTAAGTTTAATTTTTTTTTAATTGAAATTGGCTTTTGAAAATATTGCTTTGTTCCAGCAGATGGCATAGTTTTCACTGAAACTGTTAGTTTTTTCTCTTTATTTGGGATAAATATCAATTCTATCTTAGGCTTTTTTGGATTATTTTTTGCTGTTTACTTTTGAGTTAAAACTTGAATCATTGGTATGTATTTTTAAAATAGTATTTATTGCCCTGGCTGGTGTGGCTCAGTGGTTGAGTGCTGGGCCTGTGAAACAAAGGGTCGCTGGTTCGATTCCCAGTCAGGGCACATGCGCGAGTTGTGGACCAGGTCCCCAATGGTGGGGCAGGGAGGTGGCACATGAGAGGCAACTACACATTGGTGTTTCTCTTCTTCTCTTTCTCTCTCCCTTCCCCTCTCTAAAAAAGAAATATTTAAAATAGTTTTAATTTAACAAATACGTAGCTGTGTCTCCAAGTGATTTGTTTTTCTGTTGATGTTACAGGTACCCCCTGTTTCGTGGATTCAGAAGGCGTTGTTCGAATGCTAAACAGAGGACTTGGTAACACATGGACTCCTGTATGTAATACAAAAGAACACTGCAGAGGAAGATCTGATCACTATTGGGTGGTTGGTATCCATGAAAATCCCCAGCAACTGAGGTGGGATATTAGAAACTGTTTCTTAAAGTATATTTTTATTTATCTTTTACCTTAGTTCATTTACTTGCTTTGTATATTTACTAAATTAGAAATTTGTTTATATTCACTGTGAAGTTTTCAGTCAGTTGCTTGACTTGGAACTGAGAACACAATAGGGACTAAGTTCACTAGTGTGGCTGTGACGTCGTTTCTGCCTGTGGGTGGGGACGGTTCTTGTTAGACACGGCATTTCATCTTTTATTACAGCCTTTTACTTATTTCTCCTCACTGGAGGACTTTTTTTTTTCATTGGTTTTGGAGAGAGAAGAGGGGAGAAAGAGAAACATTGCAGGAGCTCAGTGGCCTTCCTTCCACACGTCCGGTCCTGGGATTGAGGAGCAAAGCTAGCCTTGTGCCCTGACTGGGAAGTGAGCCCACAGCCTTTCGGTTGTGGGACAACATTCCAACTAACTGAACCCGACCAGCGAGGACAGCTTCTTATTGTTAACTTTGATTTAGGATCAAATGTATATAATTTAGCTGTTTTTGAGGGTTTTTTTAAACCTTTGGGTATTAACTAACAAATAGGTACAAGTTCAGTGTTGATACATGCAGTTCTAATGCTTTTTTGTTTTGCGATTTTATTTTATTTTTAGATAGTGGAAGGGAGGGACAGAAACATCAGTGTGCAGTAGATACATCAGTTGGTTGCTTCTCACACGCCCCCAACTGGGGACCTGGCCCACCATGCAGGCAGGTGCCCTGACTGCGTAAGCCAGTGGTCAGTCCACTGAGCCACACCAACCAGGGTGTTTTTTGAGATTTTTAGCTTAATTATTATAATAGGGTAGAGAAATTAATGGTATATTGCAGGTGTAGAATTCTCATTCCATATAGTCTATATTCAGTATTGTGTTGAAGATTTCCCTCTTTTTTGACCTGGTATCTGCTTGGTCTAAGAGATTGTCAATGACGTGTAGGTACTTAGTGAACAAAGAGGTCTCTCTTTTCATGGAGCTTGTAGTCTAGGGAGACAGATAACAGAAACAACTAAATATTAATTACTACTTGGGATAAAAGCCATTAATTAATCTAAGCCAGACGCATGATAGAGAATAACAGAAGGGAATGTTTTAGGTGTATTGATCCCAAAAGATTCTTAATGGAGGTAATATTAATATGAGACCTAGATGCCAAGGAGTCTGTTATGGAAGAATGGGGTGAAAAGCAATCCCTACAGAGTAAACAGCATGCATAAAGGCCCTGAGGTCAGAAAGAGCTTGATGTATTTAAGAAATTGAAAGGATCTAAATGTGGCTAGCATATAAGAATCAAGGGGTGATGAGGGCATAAATTCAAGATATCAGAAATTTAGACATATATGTTGCATTATAGTCCATGATAGAGAAGTTTGGATTTTATTTGAAGTGTATGAGGAAGCCATTTAAGGTTTTTATCCAGGGGAATGTTGTAATCTGATTTATGCTATAAAAAGAAAAGTATGATTGTAAATGGATTGGCAAAGGTAAGACTAGAAGTAGGATGACCAGTTTCCCTTGAGTGGATTTATTCCTTCTGGGGATGTTTGGAAATTCGGGGTATTGTTCTCAGTTGTGACAATGATAGGGGTTACTCTGGCATTTAGAGATCTGGGGCCAGGGTTATTAAACATCTCGTAGAGTGTAGAATGGTCCTTTTCAACTACAGGTAATCCCAGATGCTTTCAGTGTTGTTATTGAGAAACACTGAGGAAGATTTTGTAGTCATCCAGCTGAGCTAAAACAGTGGCTGGAACTAGTGTAGGGGAAGTGGGAATAAAGAGAAGCAGGTGCAAGATAGAAACAGTAGGATTTGCTATTAGATTGGGGAGTGGGTGTGAGAGAGAATGACATTCATATTTCTAGTTAAAAGCAACTGGATGGATAGTTGAACCATTTAAAGATATAAGGTGGGGGAGGGGGCTCCACCTGCAGGACCCCCCTTGGCCACCACTGATGAGAATAAGTCTACCAAGACATGATCTGCTTGGGGAGGAAAGGTGGCCAAGAGCCTTTTCCTCAATGGGCTTTTATTAGGTTCATTTGCACAGGAATGCAGGTAAAGCTCATTAATCACTGTTAGGCAGTAAGGATCAAACAATAGATAACAAAGGACACTGAGGGCCTATTTTAAGTCAGGGTCAGATAGCTAAAGAGCTGTAAAACTTTAAGGAACAAACTTACTTCTTGCTTGGACCCTTATCATTTAATTGAGAACATTCTAAACAAAGCAGGTTTCACAGGATTGTACATATTCTTTCTTAGGCCTGATTGCCCTGGGCAATTCACCCTTTCCAGCACAGGGCTGCACTACCCTCTGTCATTGTTTCAGGCTTAAGTCAGGCAGGGGAAGGAAGACAGCCAAGAGATTAGGAGACTTCTTGTAGAGAGAATCAGGACTCAGGCTTTGTCAAAGCCGAGGGGTGAGGGTCCGTCACCCCTTTTTGCTGTAGCCCCCCAAGGTCCTTCCCTGGTGGCGTCCCATGTGATCGTGCCTGTCTTAGGTGGTCCCCCCCTTTGGGGAATCTTACCCGTCATTGGCTAACTGACCAAGCTTTGGGGGCCAGTTATGGATGAAGTAAAAGGAGCAGAAGCTGCACCCCTGCCAGGGAGAGAAGCTTTGTCTCCTCCGTGACTTATGGTCTCAAGGTCGCTCACCCAGCCTTAGTCATGGGGTGGGGAGGTGGTTACAGTTTCTGAAACCAGGCAGGGCGGTTCCTAATAATAAGGGAAATTAAAATGAATTTGCTTTTTACGTGTGTTAAGTTTGAAATGCAAAATATCCAAATGGAACTATTAAGAAGATATTGGATATATAATTTGAATTCAGAGGAGCGGTTTTGCCTGGAAATATAAATTTGGGAGTCACCAGAATATAGAAGTTATTTAAAGTCATAGTAATAAATTAGATGATTTAGCAAGAAGAAAGAGGGGAAATGGTCTTAGAACCCAACCTAAGAAATTCCAACATTTAGAGGTGTCAGGTAGGAATTTTTGCATGAGAAAAAAAGAGGATTAGCTAGGCAAGTAAGAGAAAAATCATTTGAAGATCATATAACAGATGCTGTAAGTGGGGACTATTTCAAGAAAGGCAATAGTGAGAAAGGAAAATGAAAATTGCTCTCAAATATATGAAAAGATGATTGATAATCACTAAAAATAAGATAAATATAAATCCAAACTAAAAAGAGAATTCTCTTTTCACATATCAAATTGGTAAATCTAAAAATTGCTTGGTGTTGGTGAGGCTGTGGTGAAAGAATCACATTTATGTGTTTCTGACGGGGAATACACATTGGTTAAAATCCCTATCGAAGGCAATTTGTCAAGCACTACCAGAATTAGAAGTGCGTATGTCCTTTGACCCAATAATTCTGCTTTTAGGATTTGTCCTACAGATATACTAGTATTTGCTATTTAATGTACGATACACAGACAGCATGAGTGTCACCAGGGAGATTATTAGAAATGCTGAATCTCAGGCATCATATCAGACCTACTCAATGAGATTTTGCATTTTAACAAAATCTTTCGTTGATTTGTGTGCATATTAAAATTTAAGAAATACTGCTGCTAGCAAATGTGGGAAATGAGACATGTAAAAGATACCTTACATGGAAGGATTGTTAGTATTAGCAAAAGATTGGAAACCTAAATTTCTATTAGGAAAATAAATAAATTCTGTAAAATTATTTATACACTAGAGTACTATGTAGTTTTTTTTTTTTAAGGGTGAAGCAGATCATATGTGTGATAAGTGACATGTATCCGGAATATAAACAGAACTCTTAAAACTCAGAAAAGACTCAGTTAAAAAATAGGCAGCCTTTGCTGTGTGGCTTATTGGTTGGAACATTATCCCGTGCACCAAAAGGTTGCAAATTTGATTCCCAGTCAGGGCACATACTTAGGTTTGTGGGTTTGATTTCTCATTGGGGCGTATATGGGAGGCAAGCAATTGATGTTTCTCTCTCACACTGATAGTTCTCTTTCCCCACCTCCTATCCCCCCAATCAATAAATATATCCTTGGGTAAGGATTTAAAAATAAATAGATAAATAATAAAATATTAAAAATAATAGGCAAAGGATTTTGAATAGGCATTTCTCCAAAAGCATATATATGGCCAATAAGCATATGAAAAGGTTCAGCATCGTCAGCTATTAGGGAAATACAAATGAAAACATAAGAGATACCACTTCACATTCACTAGGTTGGCTATAACCTGGAAAACAGATAATAACAGATGTTAGTGAGGGCGCAGAGAAATTGGAACCCCAGCTATTGCCGGGTAGGAATGTAAAAATGGTAGATTTTGGCAGTTTCTCAAAAGGTTAAACACAGAGTTACTGTATGACCCAATTGTTCCTCTCCTAGGTATATACCCAGGAGAGCTGAAAACACATCCATACAAAAATTTATAATTGATTGTTCATCATAGATTTCTTCATAATAGCTAAAAAGTGGAAACAGTGCAAATGTTCGTCGCCTGATGAGTAAGTTAAATGTGGTGTATCCCTGCAATGGAATATTATTGGGCTATAAAAGAGGATAAAATACCGATACATGCTACAACATGGGTGAACCTAGAAAATGTTATGCTAAGTGAATGAAGCCAGATACAAAAGACCACATACTGTCATTCCATTTATATCAGATCTTCAGCATAGGCAAATCCACAGCTACAGAAAGTAGATCAGTGGTTGCCAAGGACTGCAAGGGAGGGGACAGTAGAGAACAGGGAGAGACTGCTGATGGGTGTGAGCTTTCTCTTTGGGGTGATGAGAATGTTTTGGAATTAGATGGTGGTGATAGATGCACAACTCTGAATATACCAAAAACTGAATTACACTCTATGGTGACTGTGGTACGTTCGGTGTGAACTTTGGTATGTGAATCATATCTTAATAAAGCTATTATTAAAAAAGGGTGAGGATGCTGAATGTAGTAGTATGGAAAATGCGTAATTGTATATGCTTATATATACCAAAGAATTCCTGGAAGAGTGAAAAAGGAAACTAACAGCACTTACCTGGTAGAGGGAACCTCAGTAGATAGTACAGGAGACTTTTCCGTATTCTTTTTTACACTTTGTTCATATAAATGTTTTACTTGTTCAAAAATTAAGTTGAAATTTTTTAAGTGGAAGAGGTAATTCAGTAACCCGAATCAGATAAGAATAGGAGTTAAGTTCAAGAAGACTTCTTAGTTTAGATACATGGAAGTGATTGGTAACCCTTATGAAAGTGCTTTTAGTGACATGATAAAATGTTAAATTCCAGATTGGGGTGGGCTGAGAGCATGTGAAGTAAAGACATAAAAGCATAATATGTAGCCCTGGCTGGGTGGCTCATTTGGTGGGAGCGTCATCCCATATACAAAAGGGTTGTGGGTTTGATCCCCTATCGGAGCTCGTGTGTGCAGGAGGCAGCTGATGAGTGTTTTTCTCTCACATCAGTGTCTCCCTCTCAAACTCTCCCTCTCTCTCTAAAATCAGTGAGCATATCCTTGGGTGAGGATTTTAAAAAATGCACAGCATGTAAATAACTTTAACAGAAGTTCAGCTGTGAAGGGGAAGAGATGGGGGTGGTTTCTAAAGAAGGCTGTTAAATCAAAGAAGGAATTATTTAGTTTGAGTGACTTTACAGCATTTTTGTAATCTTTTGGCAATAAATTTAGTAAAGAGGATGAGATTGATAATGTAAGAAAAGGAGAGAATTGAAGGAATGAAATCCTCAAAAAAAGAGGAAAAGCAAAGAAAGGTGATAGACTTTAGACCATCTGTCTAAAATAGGAAGTAAGACATTTTATCAGTCGTGAGAGGGAAGAAGATAGACAATTGCAGACACATTTAGTGGTTGGAGGGTGACAGGAATTCCTGTCTGAGGGCTTCTGTCGTGTTGGCAGGTTGTGGAGCTGTGCTGAAGGTGTTTTTGGAGGCAGTAGTGGGCAGTGTGGGATGTCTGGGAAAACATGATCTTAGAAAATGCAAAATCAGACTAATAGAGAACCATAGAGGAATTGCTGGTTAATATCCCTGTGCCTTAACTTTTCAGAATCTCCAAGTCCTCCATTGGACATTTTTAATATCAAATGGAGTTTATTAGTTAACTGCTTTTAACAGTTCTTAGGGTGTAGGTTGTTCTTGGAATTTTTTGCATGTTATTCTCAGGAATCAAGTTATTTAGTAACTTAAATGAAAGAATTCACATTTTTATCATAAGAGGCTAAGTTTTGAACCTATATGGATTTTTACTATTCCATCTAATGTTTATTCAAGTAAGATGATTTATTTTGTTAGAAAATGTCATCTTGAAAAGGTATATTTAGCTCTGGCTGGCATAGCTCAGTAGATTGATCACGGACCTGTGAGCCAAAGGGTCACCAGTTTGATTCCCAGTCACGGCACATGCCTGGGTTGTGGGCCAGGTCCCCAGTAGGGGACATGTGAGAGGCAACCACACATTGATGTTTCTCTCTCTCTCTTTCTCCTTCCCTTCCCCTCTCTCTAAAAATAAATAAAATCTTTTGAAAAAAAGAAAAGATATTTAATTTAATATTATAAATATATGTTTTTATGGTAAGACTTTTTCTTTAACGACAGGTGCATTCCTTGTAAAGGCTCTCGGTTTCCTCCCACCCTTCCGCGCCCTGCTGTAGCTATATTATCCTTTGAGCTTCCTTACTGTCAGATTACAACAGAGAAGGGGCAGATGGAGGTATGTACAAATCTTACATTGACACTCTGCCTGTGACACAGCCATTTAAGAATTGTCCCGATGACCAGTATTGAGTATTCATTACTTTGTAATTAAATAGAGGTAGCAGAGAGGGAGGGAGCTGCTTATGGTCACCAGGGCGCTGATTGCCATCTCTACCACCAACGACCTTGCCTGGGAGGTGAACAGGTAGTGTCCCCCAGTGCGGCACAAGTATAAGCACTCACTGTCAGAGTAGGGCAAGTCCTGAGACCGTGCCTCTGTGAGGTTTTTGTGCCATGGGTTTTGATTCACCCTAGTTCTAGCCCTATGTCATCTAAAGTCATTTGAAATCTTATATTTAGTTATTCTAAATAAGAAGCAAATTTGCTTCTAAAAGACTAGTTTGTTTACTCAGTTATTTGAGTATTAACTATAATAGCTAGGAAACTGTTTTAAAACACTACATTTCTTCAGTATTCCCCTCTCCCCTTTTAAGGATAGGAGATAAAAGTCAAGCCATAGTATCCCATTAATTAGAATTTGATGCTATAGAAATGAGTATTTCAGAAAATATTTTATTCAGAAACTGGCACGTTAAGATAAATATTTAACACTTGCCTGGCATTAAATGAGAGATAGTTGACTGAGTGATTTTTTTTCTGCTTTTGCAGGAACAGTTTTGGCGTTCAGTTGTATTTCACAACCACCTGGATTATTTAGCTAAAAATGGTTATGAATATGAAGAGAGCACTAAAAATCAAGCAATGAGAGAACAACATGAACTTCTATTGAAAATGTTTGCGGTAAGTAAAATAAATATACTGAAAAAATTAAATGCTCTTCTAAATTTGAATCTCTTAAAGGTATGTGAATTAACACTGACTTCCACAGCCTGGAATTTTTAAGTTGTATCCAGTGGTGTTTTTCTCTCTTAACAAAAGTTCTGTTTTTCAGTTGACATTGCATTTAAAATATTTGAAAACACTATCTTGCATCTAAGATTATAGGCAGTAATAAACTCTTCTGGTGTCACCTCTCTTTTTGCCTTTGCCTACCACACTGTTTAATTTAATGGGTCTTCCAAGTGATTTTAATGCTTAATAAAGTTTGAGAACCAGGACCTCCAGCTCGTACTCTTATCTTGTGCGACAGAGTTCCTAAACTTCCAAGGGTGTCCAACCTTAAGAACTTTCATAAGGCTTTTAGATATGTCTATTTTTTCTTACCTTCTTAGGTAACTGTGATGGTAAAAGTTTGTCTATAGCCAGTGACCATGTTCAGTGCCTGGTATATTTAAGTATTTTTACCTTTGGAGGTAAATTCAGGTTTTGAAACATGAGGTTCACACTTGTGTCCCCTCTCCAGTTGGTTTATAGAGAGTAGTAGGATGTAATATCTTCTTTGCTCATCTTGCTCTAGGCTAAAAGTTGCTTGAGGGCAGTGGCATGCCAGGTACTCAGTGCTATCTACTACACAGTAGACCTCAGTATTTCTTGAGAGAGTAATGGTCCAGACTTTTCCCTTTAACGTTGAGGGAAAGTGTTCTGAGAGAGAAGTGGTTTCTGAGACCTCAGAGCCGATTGTAACTATAGTCTCCAGAAGACGGTATTTACTATAGTCACCTCTGGGCAGCACTGCCTTGAGTTCAGTACTAAAGGAATTCAGTTAGTTTATTGTAGAGTAAATTGTGTTCCTTTTATAAAGTGTCATTTGTGGTCTAGGAACTACTGACCATTTTACTTCCTACAACACATTTAAGGAAACACTGGATTTAGTTTACCATTTAGTTTTCATCAGCTTCTCCTCTGGAGCAGTGTTTCTTGGGGACACTGGTAACTCTGGAGATTGGTCTTCAGCATCCCTGGCCCCTGGCAAATGCCTGTTCAACCTGGTTACTGGGAGAATCAGCAGGTCCTTGAATAACATCATTTCATTCCATGTCAATAATAAGGGGGGCAACTCCTGGCAGGGGCTGCTGTCTGTATGGAGTTTACATGTTCTCTCCATGTCTGGGTGGATATCCTTCAGGTACCCCAGTTTCCCCCCACATTCCAAAGATGTACACGCTAGGTAAATTGTGTGTCTACAATGTCCCAGAGTAAGTCAGTATGGGTGAGAGCGAAGGAAGGGCATTCTTTGAAGAATGGGGTCACTTTTTGTGCCCTGAGCTACTGGGATAGGCTCTGGACACCCATGACCCTGAACTGGAATAATGGGTTGGAAAAGAATTATCTCATTTTTATCAATCTTTCTTAAATATATGAATAGCACACATTTATTTCAGTGTCTAATATTAGAACTGTTTTGGGTCTTTATTTAGAAGTTTGATGATGTTTTTGTGACCAGAAATATGCTGTAGGAACTTAACTCTTACTTTATATCAATTAGCCTGTGGTAAAATTGATTTGTTATCTGTCCTTCAGATTAAAAGTCACAGTTTCCAGGAACTAATCAACCATGTTAAATGAGGACTGAACTGTACTTCCTTTTATTTCTTAATGCCCCCTGAGGCAGAGTACCAACCCTGATTGAGAAGTACTGCTTATAGATAAGTGAGACTAGAAAACTTGAGAAAGATGTGCAAGGGAATATCTAAACTTCTGTCTGATGAATCAGACATGGGATGTCCAGCTAACAAAATATCCTTTTACCCTGTGAATTATGAAACCCTTAGTGGTCTTCAAGGTGTTAATTTTTTTTCACATTGTACTTGAGTTATCAAAGTTCATACTGAAAGAAAACTAGTCAGTGTTTTCTAAGAGATGTTAAATGAATGCCCTTTGTTTCATATTGTTAAGTATAAACAGAGCAAGAAAAAGGAAATTGTTTGCTAATTTGGAAGTTGTATATAACTTTCTGATAGCTGGAGATCATATATAATCACACTTTTTTTAATCCTCACCCAAGGATATATTCACATACTCCAGAGACAGAGGAAGGGGGTGGAGAGAGACAGACAGACAGACATTGATGTGAGAGAAACATCGATCATTTGCCTCCCATATGTGTCCCAATCAGGGACGAAACCAGGCATGTGCAAACTAGGCATGTGCCCTGACTGGGAATTGAACCTGCAACCTTTCAGTTTATGGGCTGACACTCCAACCAACTGAGCCACACCAGTCAGGGCCACTTTAAAATTATTGGATAAATCTGCTTATCCCCACCCAAATTCACATAGCAGTATTTGTGTGCCAGTTCTGGGCAAAGTAATAACAAGTAAATCCTCTACAATTTTATTCCTCCTTTGAATTTTTAGCCCTATTTGGTGAGGGTGGGAAAACAGATTTAGGAGAACCACATTTGAATTTTAAATGAATCTCTTACTTTCCTTGCAATGAATAGCTTAAAATGATATACCATAGTTCATTGAATCCAAGCTACTGTTGATTGTAAAATGCACCATTATTTTATTCATTTACGCCACTGAGACAAAAAAAAATGCTGCCAATTAAACTCTGATCTACCATGGATTGTAACACTCTTCCCAATTTCAGAGATGTTAAAATGTGTAAAAATGTGCATATTAGAATCAGAGATGCAGTATCTAGAAAGCTCTTTTCTCAGTTTTATTAGTAGTTTCATTCCTTAATTTTTAAAAAGTTTAACTTAATGTGATTTGATTTCTTTGTTTTGTTTTGCTTTTTGGGCTAGCTTTCTTGTAAACTGGAGCGGGAATTTCGTTGTGTGGAACTTGCAGATCTGATGGCTCAAAATGTTGTGAATTTAGCCATTAAATATGCTACTGGTTCTCGGAAACTAATGTTGGCCCAAAGGCTTAGTGAACTGGCTGCAGAGAAGGCAGCAGAATTGGCAGCAACCCAGGAAGAAGAGGAGGAAGAGGAGGAAGATGATTTCAGACAAAAGCCAAATGCTGGGTAAGAAGTATTCAGTTGTTTGAATTTTTCTTTACCATTCTGAATATTAACTTTGTGTTCGCATATAGCTCTTTATTGAGTAATGTTATCTTTTTAGTTACAGTAATACTCCTACAGAGTGGAGCCGGTCAAGGCTCAGAAATCAAGTTGAAGAAGCCGCAGAAGTCACTGGAGAAGTGGATGATACTGAAGAACCTGATGATACAGAAGAAAAATCAGAAATACCTAAGCAGGGTAAGATACATTTTAAATTGTAAGATACAGTTTAAAGATGAGAAATGTCATGTGTGGGAGTTTCCCTAATTTACTGTGTTAATGAAAATTAATACAGTAGTCTTGCTTATCCATGATTTTGCTTTTCATGGTTCCAGTTACTCATAGTCAACTGTGGTCTCAAATATTGAATGGAGGATTACTGAAATATATTATTCATAAGTCTTGAATTGTGTCGTTCTGAGCAGCATGATGGAATCTTGTACCATCTGATCTATCCCACCAAGGATGTGAATTATCCTTTGTCCAGTGTATTTACACTGTGTATACTATTCACCCATTAGTCACATGGTCACTCATGAATCAGATCAGCTGTGGTATCACAGTACCTTTGTTCAGGTAACCGTCATTTTACTTAATAATGGCCCCGGAGCATGAGAATTGTGATGCTGGCAATTCAGATATGCTAAGGAGAAGCTGTAAAGTTCTTTTAAGTGAAAAAGTAACAGCTCTTGACTTCATAAGAAAAGAAGAAATTGTATGCTGAGGTTGCTAAGATCTATGGTAAGAATGAATTTCCTATCTGAAATTATGACAAAGGAAAAAGAAATTAATGGTAGTTTTGCTGTCATACCTCAAAGTGCAAAAGTTATGGCCACAGTGCGTGGAAATGCTTTGTTAAGATGTGGGGGGAAGGTGTGAACAGGAAACACCTTCAGGCTGGTGGCAGCCTCTTGCCCCAGAATGCATTGAGCCCTTAGAAGACTTCAGCAGGGGTCCCCTGAAATGAGTGACCACATTCACATAAGTTTATTACACCATATTGTTATAATTGTTCCATTTTATTATAGTTATTGTTGCCAATCTCTTACTGTGCCTTTTTATTATTAAACTTTATCATAGATATGTATAGGTGGGTCAAAAGTAGGTTTACAGTTCATATGAAAAATAATCCAATAATTAATAAATAATCATGCAAGAGTGAATGGTTTCGTATACTCACAACTGTAAATGTACTTTTGCTCTGCCCTGTATGTGTAGAAAAAACAGTACATACAGGGTTCAGTACTATTTTCGGTCGGTTTCAGGCATCTGTTAGGGGTCTTGGATGTATTCCTCATGGATAAGGGGGGACTGCTGTACTCATCCTTCTTCAAGATACCTGTCTGTTGATTATAGAGGATGACTTTATCTTCTCATCTGCATTTAGGACAGAACCCATTTTCCAAAAGTGCAAATTCCTCTGATGTACCATCTGTCAAGTCAGGTAAGAAATACTTATAATTTTGTAATATTAAGAAGATTTCTTAAGTAGTCTTTAAAGTGATACATCTACTCAAATACACTTTACCCTTCAGGGCCTGTTTGTTTTCTTGTTTGTTTGTGGTTTTTGTTGTTGTTTATCAGTGATGCTTGTGAAACCATGGTCGTTTAACAAATATTAAATGCCTATTTTGTGTCAGACATTTGACTAGATGAGGGATGTGGAACTCAAGAAGACATGCATGGCCGATCCCTGTATAAAGCTCACAGTGAGGATTGGCCTGTTAAACTGATGAGAACAGATACTACACTTGATCTTAGCCAGAAGGCCGAGAAGCGATCGGATTGGCTTTTTAAACTGTATACATATATATTACTGTGATTAAGATATTATCTTTACCTGGCTGGCGTAGCTCAGTGGATTGAGCTTGGGCTGCGAACCAAAGCATCGCAGGTTCAATTCCCAGTCAGGGCACATGCCTGGGTTGCAGGCCATGGCCCCCAGCAACCGCACATTGATGTTTCTCTCTCTTTCTCTCTCTCCCTCCCCTCCCTCTCTAAAAATAAATAAATAAAATCTTAAAAAAAAGATACTATCTTTAAAGATGTGCGCAGAGTATTAGAAGAACATGTAATTTATTCAGTGGTGGGAGGTGGACTGGGGCTCCAGGGAAGACCGCACAGAGTGTTGAAAGCAGACACCCAAACAGTGACAGTAAAGTGAGCAAAGGTGGGTGGAAGCAGAAGCAGAGACAAAACATGGGTAACAACTTGTAAGAGTGGTGTGAAGAGCACAGGAAGGAAAGAAAAAGTGGTGCTGAGTGAATGGTTTGGGGACAGATGGGCAGGAGCCAAATCATGCAGAGTCACATAGTCCGTAGTAAGGATTTGGGTCTTTATTTTAAGGTTGTTGGGAGGCTGTAGGTTTTAAGCGGGGGCGTAGTGTGCCACACTGCAGAGGAGGAATGCATATTAGGAGACTGCAAGGCAGTGCAGGTGAGATTGAATAGTGCCTGGACCAGGGGAGTGGTGATGGTAGAGAGAACGAGAAGAAGTGAGGAGGTAGTTCGGAAGATGATGTAGAGTGTATAGAAGTTGGAGTATGAAGAATGACTCAGTTTCTCGGCTTCTGTACTTGAGTGAATGGTGGTACTATTTACTGAGTCAGGAAACACCAGGGAAAAGCAGGCTCAGATAGGAAGATGATGAATTACTATTGGATATTTGTTTTGGATCAGGAGCTCAGGAAAGTAATGTCCCTGGAGTTGAGATATGAAGTGAAAATTATTGGAATTAGTGTAACAGTTTAAACCATGGCCATGGGTAAGGGAGCAGTGTGGGGGTATGTAAGGTGAGGAGAAAAATGAGCTTAGGCTTAGGGAATCCCCAACATTTAAATATGAGGTAGAGATGGACAGGAGGGGAACCATCGACAGTAAGACCAGAGGAGGAGGAGGTAAGTAAGTGTAATGCAGTACTCGAGAAGTCAAGGAAGGAGACAGTATCAAGGAGAAAGGAACACTCAGCTGTGCAGAATGCTGTTAAGAGGGAAAATAAGATGATGACTGAAAAGTATCCACCGGATTTGGCTACATAAAGTTTTATAAGTACTTAGCAAGAGCAGATTCTGTAGGGGGGTAGGGCTGGAAGCCACGTTATATTCATGTGAGCAGTGAGGAAATGGGAATAGCGTGTAAGACAGCTCTTGAGAAATCTGGCTGTATATGGGGAGGTGAGGGAAAGTGGTGGCTGGAAGGCAAAGAGGGTTTGTTTGGTTTTTGCTTGTTAAGTTGGGAAACTTGAATAGCCAGTAATGAGGGAAAAGTCAAAGATGGTGTAGCCATTGATAGGACAAGTGTCTTGACAAAGCAGGAGGGTGAGATGGAGAGCACGGGGGAGGAATCACTGACCTCGCTAAAATAAGATGCCATTCTTCCGTGCTCACGGGAGAGAAGAATAGATCTATATGTATTGGGTTGGCGTATTTTATAGTGGCAGGTTGCAATAGTGCCTGTCTAATGGCTTTTATTTTGTCTTGGAAATAGGAAGGAGGTCATGTGTGGTTAATAGTTTTAAAGTTACAAAGTATATTTCTTTTTATATAATACAAATTAAAATGTTCCGTGTATTATTACAGAAGTCAGAAGTCCTCTCTGTTTTACCACTATTAAGTGAGGGTTTCTTTCTCATGAAAGGTGCAGCTACCTCTGGCAGCCAAGGACGAGTAAACCCCTTCAAGGTAAAGTCTTTCCAGTGGTATTTTCTACTTAAATACATTTCCATCCAGAGAAATACAGAGTCCAGCACAAATAATATCCTTTTTTTATTACATAAAAATCTTCTATTACAAAATCATAAGCATGTATTCCTGTAACATAACAATGTCACACTCAAGGGCACCATGTGACATTTTAGGTGAAATGTTCAATGCTCTCCATCTTGTGTGAGACATTCACGTACCGTACCAGCCACCCTTGAAGGCGTTACTTCTGCCGGACCCTGTGTTTCAAACCACATTATAACCCTCCCCAGATTGGAGGCATTAAAGACTTGCAGCAGATCTTTGTGAAAACAAACACAAAAGCAGCACAGGTTCACGGGTTATATTTTCTCCTTATTTCTAAGTACCTGTTTTTCTTGGGGATGTGGTATTTGGGAATATGTGGATCAGTCTTAATTTGGATTGTACCAAATTTAGTCAGTTTCAAAAAAAAATTAGACTACAATACAAACTTAACTGAAATTTTAAGGAAAAATAAATTACTGGGATTCTTTTTCTTCTTTAAACATAAAATGTTAACACAAGGTTGTTCTTTAGGTATCAGCCAGTTCCAAAGAGCCAGCCATTTCAGTGAACTCAGGACGTTCTGCTAACATTTTAGACAATATGACCAAATCATACAAGAAATCTGCACCTAATCGAGCTACAAGTCATGAAAAGTCTCCAGTAATAAAGCCTCTAGTTCCAAAGCCAAAGTCTAAGCAGGTACTGCTTACCGCATCTGCAGTAGACACCACGTGACCTGTTTGCCTTGCTTTAGTTCATTTCACTGTCCAGGTGTGGGACAGGAGGCTCCAGCTGTCATCATCCATTGTCTGGTGGGGGCAGAGGTTCTCCCTTCTGGGTCTGCCTCAGAATCATCCCCCCACCGCCCTCCAAAATATATGCCCAGACCCTGGGGACTTGGGCATCTATCTTGTTTTGTTTCTAATTTTCCAGATGGTTCTGATGTGTATTTCTAGTTAATGATGACTGTGGAGTACCTGGCAGTAATCTTCCCTCATCCCGTGTTCCGATTTTGCTTCCCAGGTTTCATCCTGTGCCTGTCATGAGTAAAATAGGTCTACTGTTCATCTTTCCATTTCTTATAACTGTTTATTTAGAAACCCTGGAATTCGAAGTATGGTTTTGGGGGTTTGTGTGTGTGCACGTGTGCACTTATTTTCTGATAATTTGAGGGCTTAACATGTTGGTGTAAGAATTCTAAATAATTACAAATATTTTTCCACATTTTTCAAAACCTGTTGTAACATATAAATTCATACTGGATTTTGTTGTAGTTCTCTTTGTGTTTGTTTTCACAGGCGTCTGCAGCATCCTATTTCCAGAAAAGAACCTCTGAAGCTGACAAGACTGAGGAAGTGAAAGAAGAAAACCGTGAAAATTCATTATCTGAAACGCCAGCCACGTGTCCTCAAAACACTGAAAACCGAAGGTCAGTGCATAGGTAAATGTAGTATTCTCAAGACACAGCCTCCCAATAAAAGACATGCAGAAGCAGCAGAAACACTTATGCAGCCCTGTGATTTGTTATTGTAAATCACTCATTCACACTGTTAGTGGGCATTTAGAATAATTACAATTTTAAGGAAGTCACAAATACTGATTTATACCTATTTACATTACTTATTAAAATATACTTTTAAAAAATATTTTATTTATTTATTTTAGAGAAGATAAGGGAGAGAGAAAGAGAGGGAGAGAAACATCAATGTGTGGTTGCCTCTCACCCATCCCCTACCAGGGAACTGGCCCATAACCCAGGCATGTGCCCTCGACTGGGAATCGAACTGGTGATCCTTTGATTCGCAGGCCGGCACTCAATCCACTGAGCCACACCAGCTGGGGTGAAAGTGTGCTTTGATAAATTAGATGTTTTAAATTATAAATACATTTTATTAGGACACTATATTTTATAATTATTTTTTTAATAGATAATATAGTTATATGGCAAAAACATAGTCAAAAGAGGTGTGATGAACAGTAAATCTCTTTCCTACTTACCCAGTTCCTCTATCCACAAATATTCACTGCCACCACTTTCTTATATAGCCTTCCACAATTAATCTGTGCATGTACAAACACTTCTATTAATCTTTGTTGTTTTGTTTTTTTTTGTTTTATAGAAATGGTAGCTTACACATTGTTCTGTGCCTTGTTTTTTTTCACTCAGCAGCTTTTGCAGGTCATTTCAGATTTCTACACAAAGAGTTTCTTTCATCTTTTTATACTAATTGAATGGATATACCATAATTTACTTACTTCTCTACTGGTAGAGAAAGGTCTTTTGCTAGTACAAATAGTACTGCAATGGAAACCTTTATATGAATGTCATTTCTCACATAGACATATAGCTATGGATTCCCACTTACATGGTTCAAGTTAATGTGATCTTGTAATTCTGATAGATATTGCCAGATTGTTCTGCATTGATGTTATCATTTTGTACGCCCTGTTTGTCCGTGTCCTGTTTTTCCACCACGGTAATATGTGACCACGTTTCTTGATCTGTCATGCTACATTTATTTAAAATGCATCAGCTAAATTGAAAAAGTCATTTTATTCTTGTTACATTAACCAGTTTAATTTGAGAGAGTAGCTATGTTTTTTTGTTCTGTTTTTCTCTGAATTCAATTTAGATATTAAACAATGAAAATTTTAAGAAGATTCGGTGTTTTATACTATCAACAGAATATACAGAAAAAATATACTCAGTAAATATTAAATGTTTGCATTACACCCTCACTTGTGACCTAAAGACAGTTGTGTCAGAAGTGAAATCTATTAAAATCGACCAGTGTGCTGTGTGCACATTTTATATGATGATGGTACAAGAAAGGACCCACACTCCCAGGTCAGCTTCGAAAGCCAGGGTAAGAGGATGGCTAAAGAGCTTGACAGAAATCCTGTAGATTTCTGGTTTGGGAAATGGAGAAAGAGCCTGCCAAGGAGGCTTCATGGAGAAATTTTACTGGTCCAGTGGGGCTAAGTGGGATTGGAGACCCTGAGCCTGTCGACGTTAAAAAAAGAGTTGAAAGTGCAGAGTTCGTGTTTGCCACACTTAGAAAATACAAGTGTGAGTAATCCCTTTGACCTTACAAAGAGTTTTTCAGTTCATTATTCCTGTAGTCTCCAGGCAGTTTTAAGTAATGTATAATATGATTATGAACAAGTATAATCAGTTGTTTCTCTCTTCATACAACTATGCAAAGAATAATCGTTAATTACTAACCTGGAAAGTCGTAAAGCACTTTAAATAGTATTTCAGGCATAACATTTTTTCCTCATAATTGTGCTCTCTTAGGCCAAAGACTGGGTTCCAGATGTGGCTGGAAGAAAACAGAAGTAGTATTTTGTCTGACAATCCTGACTTCTCAGATGAAGCAGACATAATAAAAGAAGGAATGCTTCGATTTAGAGTATTGTCTGCTGAAGAAAGGAAGGTAAGGATAATTGTGTTGAGGTTGAGATCTCGGTGAATTCACAAGTTTTTAAAATTCTAGTGGAAAATACCTTTTCTGTTTTTTGAAAATAGAATACATTTCGATAAACTTTGTGTGGAGAGGAAATTAAGTAACTAAAATGTCAGCATGGAACATATGGATGTACAGTAGTTAATACTTATTGCAGCTGATTAATTTGGGGGCAGGTATATTGTTTACATCTGTATTAGTTCCTGTATATTTTAAGTTAGGGGACTACCCCAAGAAGAAGTCTATTACTTATAAACTAAAAGCAAATAAAATGAATAAATAAAAATGAAGTTAATTCACATTTTTAGACTAGTGCTTTAGGGTCTTGTAAGCAGAATTTTTAAAAATGCCATTTACTTACACTGAATACTGTTTTTGGGGGAAGAGCTGGTGTTCAGTTCCAGCCTTCCACATGGAAATGAGAACAGGTGGCTTGTGCCTGCTGGTCTTCATGTAAACCTCTGCCATGTAAAGAGGGGCTAGGAGCAGCTTTCTGTTGCAATGGGGAGGAATGTGTGTAGTGTATCAGTTAAACCCTGGGACCTCACGTCCCCAGGGATGGCAGTGTGCAGCACGGCACCTAGTGACAGATTCTTGCCGTGATTAACTGGGTTTTGTGAGGAAAGGTGGTGTGAAATGAGGAAGAAGCTGGTCCATCCGCCTCTAGTTTCGTTTAGAATCTCCGCAGCAGCTTTGTGCTTCTCTCTTTTTTTTTTTGTAGAGTGTTTTTTTTTATTCTTTATTTTATTGATTATGCTATTACAGTTGGCCCATTTTCCCCCTTCACTCCCCTCCACCCTGCCCACCCCCTCCCACCCACATTCCCTTTAGTTCATGTCCATGTGTCATAAGTTCTTTAGTGTCTACATATCCCATACTGTTCTTGCCCTCCCCCTGTCTATTTTCTACCTACTGTCTATGCTACTTATTCTCTATTCTTTTCCCCCTCTCTCCTCCTCCCACTTCCCTGTTGCTAACCCTCCATTTGATGACTTTTTTTACTGTTCATATTTTTAATCTTCTTTTTCTTAGATAAGTCCCTTTAACATTTCATATAATAAGGGCTTGGTGATGATGAACTCCTTTAACTTGGCCTTGTCTGAGAAGCACTTTTATCTGCCCTTCCATTCTAAATGAAAGCTTTGCTGGATAGAGCAATCTGGGATGTAGATCCTTGCCTTTCATCTCATTTTTAATAGGTATTTATAAAAGCATAAAAATTCCAAAGAATTAGGTAAAATGGCCTCTGAATGAATCAGACTTTATGTAGCAAAAGGGAAGTGAGTTGGCAAAAGCTATGATTATTTTTGAATACTTAGAATTGTAATCAATATTTTTAAGACAAATCTTAAACATTTACTTACATCCAGTCTGTTCATGTGAGAAATTCTACAGCTCAAAGTCTCTTTTTCTATAGTAAGTAAATGGGGAGGAATATAAAGTAAGGGGAGTAGAAACTATTACAAATTAAAAGAGATTTAAGAGACAGATGAAATGAGTGAAGCTGTTAGGTTCTTGGTTAGTGAGTAGAGGCCAATCCCAAAGAATATGTACTGAACGCAACACCCCTGAGGTGACAGAGTCAGAGGGATGAAGAACAGAGTGCCTGTTGCCAAGAGTTGGGGCCTTGGTGAGGAGTGGGGGCAACGTGGTGGCTCCTTGTGGGGAGGGGACTGTTCTGTATTGTGAAGGTTGTGGTATACACATGAACCTGCAGTAGAGCTGATCCCTCTCCCTCTCCCTCTCCCTCTC